>CAJVPU010000870.1:0-15029 GCA_910591775.1 Dentiscutata heterogama | reverse complement strand
GACTCAACTTTGTCTGATACCTTATCGAAGCTAATGCCCTTGTGCTCTGGCTTGTATTGTTTTTGGCGATAACACTTAAGTACAAAATGTCTATTTTTTCGAATAAATCCATAAAGTTGATCCTTATCATGTTTAACATCACATATAGGGCATTCTTTAGAGCGGAGCTTATTATTACATAATACAGATTGTGATTGAAAGTTAATAAACTCTTTTTCGATTCTTCCAATCTGGAGCTACTCATATTTTACAATAGCTAAATTAGCCCCATTAACCAAAGCATTTTCATTATCGATGGGCTGAAATTCTTGTTTTACTGGCTCCTCTGAAGAGAAGGTTTGTGGCCAGATCACAGAATAATTCTCTTTAGGCTGAACCAGATAATCATCTAGAATTTTAAATCTATTTTTTACAGAAGAGATAGCAGGTCTTTTTATACGACCTTCCTTTGCTAATTCTAGAAGCCGGAGATTGAAATGTGTTTTGGGAAGGCCAATGTTAATAAATTTCAAATAAGGTTCCCCAACTAATTCCATAACTTTTTCTGTAAATCCCTTAAGTTCTCTATAATCTATAAATTGGGCCTGAGGATAAATAATATGCCAGCTATATTTCTTAGCATTTGATAAACTAGCTAAGGCAAAAGAATTTAAGAAAGGTATATAATCAGGAATAAGGCTTAATGCATCTGCACAAGTGACTAAAATTCGAGATATTAAATCTTCTCGGTTAATTTTTTCACTATTTAAAGAAGCATGTTTAGGATTATTTGGATCAGGTTTTTGTCTTGTATCAATATTAATAATTAAGCGTAGAGGCTGGTTTCTATCAATACATTCATGGGTATCAGGTATTCTATAAACTTCAGAGGGATGATCGATCACTGTATAACCTTTTCCTGCTATCTGAATTATATATTGAGAATAAATCTCTTTGGGTCGATATACATCTAAAAGCACAATATCATTTCTATCAGAAGAGCTGGTATAGCCATTGGATGCAAGCCAGTATTTATAAAATATATGTTCTCTATGGCCAGGTTTATTTTCAAGATCTGTTAAACCCATAAAAAGCTATTTTGCTTTATTATATTCGGCTAACTTTTGATTTAAGCACTGTTGCTGTAATGATTCACGAAGACGTTTATTTGCTTCACTAGACAAACTCATTTTATTGATTTGTATATATGTTGTTTGTATATGTGCGTTGCTTAATCTGACAAAAAGTATATGTTATTGAAACTATATTAATTGGTAGATAAATCTTTAAAATAAAATTAATTATTTCAGAAATTTTATCCGAACACCAAAAAAATTATATATTTGATTGGAGTAATTATTATATATAATCACAATGATATTATACTATTGCTTATATATTCATAGAACTGGAGAAATCTGTGGTCGATATAGTAAATCAGAAAGATGTTATATTCATCGTAATTCTCCAATACCTACTCCTTGTAGAGATTGTGGTGAGTCAAATAGGTCTAAATATAATGCATACAATAAACACATAAGAAAATATAAAAGTAAAGAGAATTATGACAGAAAAAAGCAGGATGAGTTATGTGTACAAATTACCAGGTTTAAGAATTATATATCTGACTTTCCCGATTCTATACACGAAGTCTAATCATATATCTGGCATACGTATATATTGATTATTTTTCCAGAACTTCTTATTTTGGAAAAATGATACTTATATGCCTAAATAATGTTATATCCTCTTTGATGCCTTCTATATTTTTGGTAATTTTATTGTGTAAAGCTACAGATTCCAAGACTTTATTTCAGAAGAAATAACACTTTGTGCCTGATCAAACTTGTGTCTTGTTCGCATCTATTTTCTGATAAGATTACTCAAACAGCAATCCATTCAATTTTGGATATATATACCGACTCATGATAATTAATTTCGAATTAAAAAAAATAAGTAGATTAATGTATAATCACATTCTACTTATCGATATAGATTATTTACATATCTATCATAGCAACTGTCTGAAAAACTAGAAAACCCAAAACTAATAGCTTTACCTTCATTTTGGATCAGGTCCTCAATAAATATAACCTATCGACTGAATCAAACCCGCTTCAATTACGTGCTCATACTGATGAGCTTAGTACTATGCTACCAGATTGGAAGGCTCGTAAAGATGTGAAAGAGGCTCTCCATTAGTGCTTATTCAAAGAAAATCAAATAGGAGCTCTGGTTCCAAACAACAAAAAGAAAAGGCCTACTATTAAGAAAAAAGCTCAATATTGTGCAAAAACTAAAGATGTGTGGGATATTTGGTTATATGCTTTAGACTTAGCTATGCCAAAAAATAATACAGATGAAGCAATTGTAGCAGCCAGTTCTCGTGTTTCACAATTTCATAGAGAGTTAGCAGAAGCTGAAGTTGGTTCCAAGCAAATTTATATATATGTCAAATTACTAGAAGTTACTCAAGCTTCTAACGAAATTCAAAAGAGTCAACTCGAACAGCGATTACCCAATCCACCTAAAACTCCCAAACACTTTTCCTTAGAGGAAGGACTTAGAAGAATTCAAAATATCAATACTACTAAAATCTCTACTATACAAGATCTTGCAAATGTAATTATAATGTTGAGTATGAGACCTGCCGAAGTTGCCACTCTTCGTATTATTCATTATGAACCTGGTGAATCGAATCCTCCTGAATGGTACAAGCCTGGTTATTCTTGGTATTGTATTGGGTATATTAAAAATAAAGAAGAAGCAAAAAATAATCCCAAACCTCAGCAATTTCTATTATAGAAAAGAATCCAAAATGTGCAAAAGAATTGCTTACTTGGATCCAAGATATAATAGCAACTAGAAAGTTATGCAATCCTGTCTATAGTATTAATAGAAAACGCAGTACAGGAGTATTTAGTAAATTTTTAAAATCATATGATATTACAGCCAAAAGATTAAGAAAAATTGGAGGTAAACATGCTTCTAGAGTTCATAGTAATCAAAATCCAACTTCACAACATCTCGAATTCCTTAGCAAAGTTGCAATAAGGCATAAGATAGATCATCATAATTCTGAAATGTATTATGCTGAGGGTGATACTTCCGATTCTGATCTTGACTCAGATCCAGAACCTGAAACCTGAAGCCCTAGCTCCTACACTCAAGATAATTAATGAGAACAAGTAATCATCTAATATATTTACATTTTAAAACTGCTAAATCTATATAATTATTTTCACTATATAAGTATTGAATTATACCCCATCAGGTAATGGGTCTTCTGCTTTCAACCCATATCTGGCACGCAATAAATCTGTAAAGAAGTAGCGATTATAATTAGCGATTTTTAACAACATAATACAATGAAAAAGATTAACACAAACATACTAGCCTATATTAAATAATTACTTATCTATGTTTCCCTGCCTCTTATCACAAGATCTTTTTGGTATCTCGGTTTGACTTTTTTTCAGTTGGGAGAGTATAATTCAGTTATTCAGATCTCGTGTGTTATTGAGATCTTGCCAAGGGATCATAGAAATAACTGTACTATGTGCATCTCTTTCGATATCTGCCTCTAGATCTTCGTATATAGACGAAATAAACGATACTATATTAGATTCGTGTAATTAATATATAACAGTAAATTAAATTTTTTGTGTGATGTTAGACAAGATTCAACATATAAACAAATCTTAGTCTGGGGCCATGATCTATTAAATCACATGCAGTAGCGATATTATGTGTATCTTGGATGAATCGATCAATTGCCATAAAATAATACCCGAACATATCATGTTTTTGCTCAAACTTTCTAGCATATTCTTAATAGCATATAGGTAGTATTTGGCCTATATATCAAAGTTACTATAGAAGTTTCTGTAATATAAGAGATGATATATTAGCCTTGCTACTTCTACTAATAAAATAGAATAATTTTGTTAATGATCGATGATATGCAATTTACCTCTAAATATAATTGGAGTAGTAAAATTAAATCCAGCATCTAACCAAAATCAAGTAATATTACACAAGTTAGGTTCTAGATATCGTGTATATTAATCGAGGTCTTGATATAACAGTTATCATTATAATTGTAATAATTCATCATATCTACTAGATTTCATAAATGACACCTACCTTGATTTAAGTTACCTAGACCACATATTGTTAAGTTTTTAGATCTAGGTCTTCATTCTCAAAATTAGAATTTACACTTATATTGCGATAATAACGTAATTAATATTTTTTTTCAGTATGTTCTGGTCTTTACCAACAAAGAGATCGAATTAGATTTATTGCAAAGCAATGTCACTTACGTGTTTAGGTCATGAAATCTTATATAAAAAGGATTCAAAAATTTTTAGTCAATCCTTCTATGCTCTTATTAGTAATATCTGTAAAAATAAAAATAATTAAAACTTTTAATAAACTTTCACATCTTGTACCTTAACTTTACCAAGATAATAAAAAAAATTTCTAGGTGTAATAGTCCTGCTAAAAATAACAAAATAAACCTCATTTATTTCACCTGTTTTACATGAATTAAGGTTGATTTCGAGTTGCATATTTGCTAGATTACTCCACACTTGTGTATCTGTACTAATGATCTTTTTTTTCATTAATAGATGTCTTCGATCAATATTTCGGAAATTGCACTATTTTTGGTCTTTGTGTGCCTAATGTTATTCGCCGAGAAAATCTCTGTTTATCTGATTTTTGTTGCCACGTGCTTTACCATATATATCGTCAAACAACAACTTACTGCGAAATTCAATACACGTATTGAAAGATTAACTACTGATATTACATCATGAGATGCTACATTTGTTGTTAAGAGACAGAGAATTGTGGCAATGGTAAATACTATAATCAAAACTATTAATGAAATCACAACCAATTATGATTCTCTCCGTGATCAGTTGAATCATTTAACTAAAACAGGTTCTGTGACACTATTAATATCTGAACAATTTGTTGGCCCATCTATACCTACGTCTAATTCTCTCTGAAGATTTTCTGGTTCTTCTTCCAGATCTTCTGGTTCTTCTCTGGGTTCTTCCAGTGGCTCAAGCCAATTATCTTTTTCTAATATTACCTCAACAACCAGAAATCACTTTAAAATTCTTTTTGATAAGATTATGACAGACAATAATTATTCTTTAGACGATATATGTAATATGGTGTCTATTGAGATTCGTAGTCTTGGGATCAAAAAGATTAGTAAGGAAGCTATAAAAAATTTTTATTATAATAATAGTGATTTTAGAGGTAGTACTTTAAATAAAATAGATGCTTGGATCGATAGCAAAAATAATTTTAATTTAGCTAATAATATGGAGTAGCGGGAAGAAACTGCTACATTATAGTCTAGAGGCCAGCAAATTCTTCCCTTGAAACACCGCTACTCCAATATTCATTTTCTACTTAGCTAGCCCAGGCCATTTTTATATATATCTACAAAATTAATAAAGCTTTTATCTATGATTTGATTTTTAAATATATTTGTTTGCTAAGAATTAATTTATTTACTGTAGTTCATTTTGGCTTTTACAGTATAGGCGGTTGATCTGTTAAAGTAACAAAAAATTATTTGCATTATCAGAAAGATCAATGAGAAAATGAATTTTACTTATATATGTACTACATTATTGATATTACATAACAGTAGCAATATTGAGTATCAACTAATTGCAGGTTTGAATGATAAAAAATTTAGAACACGTATATATTTTTTTTGGCTAATATATAATAATGAAAGATAAGAGTAACATATTAACAAATAAAAAAAGACAAAATCACTTTGAAAAGTGGTATATCTTTAGAGGCTAGAAACACAGATGTAAGGTCTGTAACGAATGCAATCACCATTCTCACCTATATTGCAAAACATACAAAAAAGTAGTGAATGGAATATATAAGCGGTGTGAATGTAATAATGATAATTCTCGTTTAGTAAAAATAAATCAGAATCAATACATAATTTTCTATAATTCGTCTACGTAACAAAGATATTCATTTAATATGTGTTAGAATATAAAATTTATCTGTATTACAAGGCTAATTGTAATAATTTATTTAAGACGGGTACAAGTAGAAATTGCCATTTTTCATTTTTTGACCGAGGCATATCGGCTGAAATTAGTACCTAACCAAAGTCGATTAACTTATGCCACATATTGATATAAATATTTCAGTTAATTAATACATTATATGTAGAGATCTGTCTGATGAAAGCATTTAGCAATAATATACATGATTGTGACTTGCGTATTTTTCAGGATTTTGCTCAAAAATTTTAGCTATTCTACACATTGTCCAATGTATTCTCTCTGAAGTCTATGTGTTTAATGTTGTAATGAAATTGCCCTTTTTTAAAAAGCGATCATGGGTATGGTATCAGAAAGCAGGCCGTAAGTGCTGTTTCTTCCAAAATAATAATAGTCTTAAAAAATTTGAGTCGATATTGTATCACATTATCATGCGAATGACATATAAAAATATATATAATTTTTTGTATAACTACAATGAAATTTCTAAATGCAGGGTCGACTTCGAGAATTTTGACTAAAATATAGTTATGTCAGGATTGTTATTATGGAACAATGATATGTATTATTACTGTATTCAAAATCACATGTATGATCAGAAATTATGATTAAAAAAATGCATACATGATCTGTTGTGTGACAATCTAATTGTTTGTATAAGCTAGTCAGGGAATATACTGTATTTGGTTAGTGCAGATCGCATCTTAGTTGGTAATGATCATCCACCAGTTTGTTCTAGATTTCTTTTCTAGATTATTCCATGTGCGATAATAATTGGCTAATAACAGGTAACGATAACTGCTAAATCGATAAAATCGTACAAATAGCATCGCTATAATTCATCTTTGCACTTTGTATATAGTACAGTATAGTTTCAATTTATAAGAGTACTAAATAAGTCTTTTATTATTGGTTTAACCTTTTTTATTTTATACTGATTTTACATGCTTTTCATTGCACAGATGGCACTGAATTCTAAAAAACTTTCGATTTTAAGTTGTAATTATTAAACTTAACACATTTTATGTTTATGAACATAGTGCTTAAATAAAAGCGCTTAAAGAATATTACTAATTTTTTAAATCTTCATGTAAAGGATTTTAGAATAGAACTTTAGAAAAATGCTATGCTTAAGGATTTGAATCTTAAAATGATCTTGGGTATGGCAAAAAAGCATAAAACAGGTACACTTTGCAAGAACACCTGCCAACTTTGAATTTACAGCAATAATGACAAATAGTCTAGCTACCCACCATATTGCTAGTTTTTTTTAAGTTAACAATGGCACTATTTTTAAGATTTTCTAATTTTTTTTTTTTTTTTACTAGAACTGAAGGGTATTTTAATCGTTGTTTCTAACAATCTTATTTGCCTTATTCGCTAAATTCTATTCTTAACATTATAGCATTATTATATGTATTTTCTGGATCTCTGTGTTTTTTGTGTTCTTATATTTTTTTATATGTTATAATTAATGTAATAATATATCTGGGCGTTATTATTATTTATTTTGTAATAAAGCGTTATTATCAAATTCATAATAAATTCATACGATTATATCTCAATTATTTATATTATTAAAAATAATTTATTTAAAAACAAAAAAAATTTTAATAAATACTGAAATACAATTTGTGAATTAAAAATAAATTATTTATTGCAATAATATATAATCTAGTTTGCCTTAGTATTTTGATCATTAGATTCGTTATCAAATTCATCTGAATTAAATAAGCACTTTACCTCTTGTAATATACTTAACAATTCGCCTCAATTTTTTGTCTCTAACTTAGTATATTTTTTAAACATCTTCGCTAAGTTGCTCAAGAAGAGCTTTTATCTTTACCAAAATTTCAGACTTCTTTATATTTTCTTCATTATTTTGTGCTTTAGCTTTTTGTCGTGTAATCGGTATTGGCCTAAATAATAGTGGATTATTTTTATTAATAAATGTTTTTACAATAAAATCTCAACGAGCTTGTTTTGCTAAATATGAAAAATCCTTTAGATTTTCATTTAATCCATATTCTTCAAGACTCTAGCTAACAAATTCAAGACTTCGAAGATAAGTTCGAAATCTTTGATATTCCATAGACGATCCTGGACGAGACCTTGAACCTGAAGCTTGAGAGTCATTATACCCGATTATTTCAAACAAATTATTTCTAAGCTATAAATTGTTATAAAATTTTAAGTAAAAAAATATATGAGGTAATTTAATTAAAACGAAGATATTACCTCAAGAAATTTTTTACAATTATATGCCGCAGTTACCCAATGGTGATATTGTGGAATGGGGGAAATTAGAGTTTTCAAGGTCTTGTTTACCTCCTTAATAACTGCATCTAAACCTTGATATTAATTATAAATACCAGATCTTGAAACAACCCAATTTTTCTCTATAATGTCTCGTATTTTGGGGTGAAGCCGAATCGATTGAATTTTCTCAGAAACTTCTATAAGGTGATATATAGGGTGATGTCTTGCAGACCAAATAGGTGAAAACACTCTTCTAGCTACTCATTTTAATAAAGGGTTGTTAGTTCTAATAGTCTTCTGGTAATTGATTATTGCTTGAAAGTAAATAAATATCTATTATAATAAAAGGTAATTTCAGTATTTTAGAATTTTTTTTTTTTAATAAAGAATTAATTACATTAACCTGTTCATATTTTAACTTGTATAGTGAATCTTGACCATTAACCTAAGCAAAATATCCTTCGACCGATATCTAAGAATTGCTTTTTATATATAGCCATATAAGTTCTATAGAAATCGCCTGACGGTATATGTTGTAGATAGAATCCCAAGACTTATGATGATCTGCACACTTTTTGAAATATGAAAGTTGATTCTCTGTTCGATAGCCTTGGCATCTTGCAAACCATTTTATATCTATTTCCCTAAAATAGAATTTAATTATGTAATGTTAATGCTAATTTTTAGTAGTCTTCTTGGCATTTTAGAGAATATCGACTAGAGCATTTTATGTAATTAAAATTCTTAAATTCCAAAGTTAATAATCTTTTAATTTGCCCCTGCATACTTCTATTATCTTAAACAAAACAGGGCAACCTTTAAAATCAGAATTTAAATCAATATAGCAGATCAAGTATTTTGATATCCAACAATTAAATCATCAATTCAATATAAAAATTCATAGTACAGTAGTAAAAAATTTATAACTAACTAGTTTAACTCCACAAATGCTTATCTCTTCATGTAATGGCTCTAAGATAAAAACAAGCCACGAAAATTTTTCTCTCAATTTTAGAGCATGATGGTATAGAATGCCATCACAAGTTATCACCATCCACTTGAGAGCCCCACTTTTAATTCCTGTGATTGTTTCTATATATAAAAAAACTTTTTCAATATTAGCAATTGAATTGGGATTAATATTAACCAGATCAGGAATATAAATGTCAGGAATGTTAACTTCTTGATCAAAAACTTGTCGCTGAGTATTACTGATTCTAGGAATATTAGTAGAACTTGAACTTGATTCGTTATCAAAATTATATTGTCTAAAAACAAGTAAATTATCAGTCTTATTAATTTCATCTTCAACAACTTTTTCCTTTTGAATTTTGGCTAACGTTGGTAATCACATTCCACAATCAGGGCAAACTTTTCTTCAGTTTTCAATTTCTCGTTTATGGCAGCTAGGGCATTCTTTTATATTAGTAATTTTAGTTCCTGTAGATGCTACAAGAGTATCAATAGTATTAATAGAGGATTTTTCTTAAGATAATAAATTTAATATATTATCAAGGTAATCATATAATTCTTTGTCAACAGCTTCTTGCATTTGAGGGCTAACTTCAAAAAGTTCGTTGTACTGTAAAATATTAAGAGAATTATATGCCCAAGGCGAATTAGTAATATGCTGGATTCTATTTTGTAATGACATATTAAAAACAACAAAACTTGTAACAATATGGTAAATCACAGTATTAAATCCTCGATCAAGGTAATTTTTCTGTCCCCGCTATTTGTTATCGAATACAAGAAACAAAAGACCTTCAGGTAATGGTTCTTCATGCTTTGATAACTCTTCTATCTATTTTTGAAATCGATAATAACTTCCTGAACTTGTAATATGGTTATCAATATTGATAATCATCTTTGACCATGCAATTGAATACTTAATAGCCAAAAGAGCAAGTTGAATTTCTGATACGTATTTTTCATGTCGTGCACCATATAAAGAATCAACTACAGAAGCAACCTTAAAAAGCTTTTTTTGACTTAAAATATTAGTGCTTCTATTATTTTTAACAAGATTTTTGATGAATTTAACAACAACTTGATTACGTTTATTAAGCCACTCACCGGAACTATATAGTACAAAATTTTCTCACATCGTCGAAAAATAATATATACTCCTCATTTGCTATTTCAACAATTGCATCAATACGTTTTTGTTGATTAGCAAATCTTGAATTCCACTGTTCAATAAGGACCTTATTGTGTCTGTATTGTTCAGAATACAAAATTTGAACTTTAATAATATCATCGCGAGCTTTTTGTAATTGATCTCTTAACACCTCAATTTCATTCTTCTGGCTTTCTATATACTGCATTTGTGCGATTTGGCTATTGAAAATCATTATCTCTTGGGACTTTTGCAGATTTTCCACTTGTACAAATTCTAAAAGCCATTTAGTTTGGTCGAGTTCAACTGTCAGATCAATATAGCTAGCATGAAGTCGACTTTCTTGAACAGAATCTATAATATGCTGATAAAACTGATTAGTATTAATTACTTGATTGTAATATATCTGACAAATTGAATAATTTGCTAAAGAAAAATAATATTCAGCAAGTTCAAGAATATAATCATGATATTTTAAAAGGTTCTTAGCTACATTCGCACTATCAGCATGTCACCACATTTGTAATTCACTAGTTTTACAAGGTTTTAAATAAAATGCCTTATACTGCTCAATAAGATTGGTAAAATGCACTTGAGAGTATGCGCTTTAGGTCTTTGGTAAGTAGACACTATAAGAAAAAAAAAAAGCAAACATTTTAATTAGTGAAATTCTGTTCTTTTGTATGTATTAACTACACGTGAATGCATAATTTGAGGTCTTATTTACTTTGGCTAATTAAGTGAAACTCAACTGATTAACTTTGATTATCAAAACTAGAGGTCGAATATTATATGTCCTAAAACTTTTTAGTATTAAGCAATTAATATAAAAATTCACGTTGAAGCGATAAAAAAAAGTAAGCATAGACCAATCAAATTATAAGAATTTTGCATAGATCTTTCTAGAATCTCGATTCCTAATTTGGGATATCCTAGACTGTAAGCTATAAAAAGGTAAAATGTATGACTATTTCTTACTAAAAAAAATTTTTTGTCCTATTCAACTAAATATGTAAATAACCATGTCTACTACTAGAGAAAAAGTTCTTCCTATAGCCGATGAAGTGAGAGGATGTAAAACAACAGAACAACTAATAGAGTTTTTGAGCAAACAAAAACAAAACTTAGGACTTAAGGATAAGCATCTCGATTTTCTTAGTGAACAAGAATTAATTGGCGAATCCTTCCTCGAATTGAGTATAGAAAAACTCATCGCTGCTAGGTTCAAAATAGAACTGGCTAAAATGATTATTAAGTCAATTAATAAAATTAAGAACGAGGATCAGGATAAGTGCCACGACTGCATTCAAAGACACAAAGTGTTGAGTCTCTGACTTATATTCCAAACCTATACTGCTTTCTCTATAATAATTTCATGCGATTTCATCAATAGACGTACTGAGTCTTTGGGAGCAGACATTGTATAATGAGGTGCTAGACCTGCGAGCGAAGCTTGCAACCTTGTAAGAGAATCTTTTTATAGTATGCAAATTGTTATAGTGAAATGATTTCGATATAACTAATAACGTTTGCAATGCAGCTCTTTATCAGCTACTAAGCGTCATTTTTCTGACTTGGATAACTATGAAGAAGGTTAGTTGTATAGTATATTTTGCTTTTATAGAATTCTTGTCATTTCACTAAACTTTTCCGATCTTTACAGAACAGCAAAAAAACATAAAGAAGATTAAGAGCTATCCTCCCCCATCATCTTTTGCACTTCTTAATAATCTTATTGACCATCATGTTAAAAACAAGCAGTTACTTATTCACCATCCTCCAGAATGTGTTGGCCCGTTAGTGCAAATTTATCACAACGTTTTCAGTCAGTTCCTGCGTGATTACCATAATGAAGATCTAGAAATAGGGAGAGAGCATTATGAATAGACCTTTGAGTTCATTAATAGAATGGCTGAAATATATTGCAGTGAACGTGAACGTTCTATAGTGTTTAAAGAAAAAATTCATAAATTATTTGGTGAGGAATTAAGAATAATTAGCCTAGAAGATGATTCTTCAAATGATAGTGTATTGGAATCTAACATCTTTTCAAAAAGTGTTTTACGCTTTCTTGTTGAAATGAAAAATGAAATTGGCACTGGTAGTTGTGATCCAACTGTCCAAGCTAGTACTTCTTTTGCAAAATATTATACCCAAGAGACATATAGGGAAGTACTCAAATGGTGCAACTGGCCGTCTTTTATCTTGTGCTTAGCTGGACCATGAGTGTGTATTTTAGGGGCAGTATATATTGAAAAACCCATTGTAGATTCCTTGACGGACTTTATACCTCTTATTCTTACAAACAATCGAGCCCATGCAGAGTGAGTGGCATGACTTTTCAAAGTTTTGTACTTGGAAGTCAACAGGTTAAAAGAGTATTATGTATCGCTAGATATACCTACAAATCGACAAAATTCATACCAATTTTTTCCCTATCCAAATCAATACAAACACCAAGATACAATCATAGAATTTACATATGAAGGAAAACTTGTTGATCACAAGCTTCTTTGGAGAGCCATAACAAAAGACGGGCAGAAAATTATTGTTAAGTTTGCGTAGCAGTATAATCGTAGGGCACACAAACTATGTAGCGAAATTGGAAAAGCACCAAAATTACTCTATATTAACAAAGAGATGGTGAATGGTTTCTATATGATAGTGATGGATTATGTTGAGGCTGAACCACTTTATAACTGTAGCTCATTTAATCGTGATGAATATAAGGTGATTTTAAGGGATGTTAAAGATGCTATTGACAAATTGCATAAGGAAAGTATTGTTTTTGCTAACCTCCATGATTCCAACATTCTAGTTAACAAATCTCAAGGCCGATATAAAGGAATATTAATAGATTTTAATTGGGCCAGTAAAGATGAAATTGAGTGCTATCTATCTTTTATGAATCATAAACATATTAATTAGCTGAAGATAGAAAGAAACTGGATCAGAAACACGATATTTATTGGTTGGAGCTGTTAAAATCTAAATACTTGGGTGAGAGTGTAGATCTTGAATGACTACAGTAATTAGTATGATATTTGAGAATAAAGTAGAAAACAAACAATTATGTTTATCAAGCTATGCATGTATTTAATATAATTTGTTTTGAATGATATAATAATAAACGAATCCTTGGGTTAATCATATTTATACATTTTGGGAATATTTCTATCTCTCTTGATCTTATTTTGAGAATTAAAATATTTATTACCTGCTCTATTGATTATGAATTTCGGGTGAAAATTTTAATTTTCGATTTATTATAGAACTTATTTGGGCAGAAATTAGTCAGATCGGGTAATCTTAATGTATATATTTATTATTTGAAAATGTTTACGCCTACCTCTATAAAAGTATGCCCTTATGATTGAGCTATTTTAACAATACTAGCAAGTCGATAAATAATAAAATTTACAGTAAGTTTTTAGCGATGATTGAGATAGAATTTATGCGTTTTATTTTTTGCTATACAATAGAGCTGGCCCTGATGGCTGATTTTACATACATAATCACGTTTATTTTTACATGTGTATTTCGGGGTTTTATTACGTTGTATTAATATTGATGCAATTAAAAATTTTTCTTGACATTTTTTTGACAAACATTGTTCGCTGAAATTTCTTGGCATTTTTACTTATTGTATTTAATCCAGCGATTTTTGTTACATGAATTTAAATCTTTACAATAAAGAATTGAATATATTCGCACCCTATATAAAACAATGACAGATACACAATCTATAATTATTTCACTAAGAGAATTAAATACCAAGCTTACATTTGAGATTAGCGAACTTAGAAAGAAGTATGCCGATCTTGAATCCGAGAATACAAAATTAAAACAAGACAAAGAAGAAGTTGAAGCCAGATTCTTGAATTTAGAGCAGAGAAATAGAGAAAAAACTGACCTTATTGCTAAACTGAAACATGATGTCTCGCTAATTAAAGAGCAGAGCTTGCAAAATGGTAATAAGTACATCCCTGAATAGATAGTCCTCTCTCAAAGAGAAAGTAATGTCAATATACCCAACCCTGTTATAAGCCCTGCTAGTACTAGTTCCAAATTGTTAAAGGATAATATCCCTATATCTAATATATTTGATAATACATCTAGCGACGAAGTGACTGCCTCCAGCAATTCTGATACATACCAGGATTCGTTAACCCCCACGTCTCCCATTCTTACAAAAACTATCATTGGAGAAGAAAGAAAATGAATTTATGAATTTGCGGAATAAGGAACAGGTTAGTAAAGAGATAATGGAAAGAATTGTGAAAAAAAAACTCCGGGAACAAGAGACACCCTCAACTCCTGAGAATAATACACCTAATATTTTACGTGAGCAAGATTTAATACAAAAAATATCAACATCTATCAAGAAACAAGCACAAAGTATCATTTCTTCTGAAATAAATCATATAATCAAAATTTCAAAGAACAATGTTCATCCAAATTGTGACAATTTCAGAATAACACGAGACTCAGAGACCCAAGATATTATCTGTCTATATCAAAATGCATGTGATGCAGAAAAAGACGCAATCAAAGCTAATCAAAAAGAAATTTTGTGTTGGTGTTTCTATGCTAAAAGATTCAAAAGCATGGTTAAA
>CAJVPU010000869.1:0-15030 GCA_910591775.1 Dentiscutata heterogama | reverse complement strand
CTATATTATATTATTTTTGCAAAAACCTCTATATAGTCACCTTCTTTTTTATATATATAATTGTGACTATAAAGAGGTGCACCTCTATATTAATCACACCTCTATATAATCACAACCTTTTGTATCCCGAAGGTGTGACTATAGAGGGGGATGACTGTATATTATGAGTTCTAGAATAAGAATGAGGAAGATGTTGTTGGTAAGATTGAGTAATAACAAAGTTTAAAGATATTTGGTATACTTTTTTCTAAGTAGAAAAATTAATATAGTATAATTTTCAAATTTGATTGTAAAGTTGATTAGAAATTTTAATAAAAACTTAAATAATAATTTAAGAAGTAATAGAATATAAAATATCAAATAATAGTATGCATTGAATAAGAAAACAAGGAATAAGACCTTTAAGAGTTGTGTGAAGAGAGTATGGATAAAGTGATAAGGAGTAGGAGGAGAAAGAGGAATGAAAAGAGATTGTGTATATTAGATAGTTTAATTCATAGTAAAGAAAATTGAGGTTAAAATTAGAAATAGTTTCAGAAATAGAGAAATAAATAATCTGTAATAAAAGATTATAGTAGGAGCAGATATATCAATAGGTAGAGGATTTAGAAAGATTGTATTAGAAACAATTAGATAATAAAGTATTATATTGGTTAAATAGGATAAAGAAAGAAAAATAGATATAATTGGAATAGCAGAAATGAATTTATTAAACAATGAAGGCAGTTTTTTAAGGTTTGATAAAGAAGAATTTACTGATTTTGGAAAAGTACAGACAAGAAAAAACACAAATATTTAGAAGTTGGTCTACTTATTAGCAAAAAATAGAAAAAAAACCTTTGCCAAGTCAAAAGCAAAATACTATATACAATTGAAGCAACTTTTCTTTTTAAACTTGAGCTAGTTATTTTTATAATATATATTCCTCCAAACAATAAAGATATGATCAAAAAAATTTAACAGAAAATAACTAGCAAAATCGCAAAACAAACAATATTTGCATAATACAGTATATAATTATAGAAGATTTTAATCATATATATAATAGATACAGAATTAGATAAACAAAATAATATTAATAATATATTTAAAAAGTTACTACTTTATTTATAGCTTATAAGGCAAGATTTCATAGATTCATACTAAATATTAAATCCAGATAGCAAAGAGTTTACCTGGTCAGATCAAGAGCAAACTACAAGAATTAACCAGATCCAGATATTACAATACCTAGCTTTAGGACTCTCTAAAGCATATATTTTAAATATAAGCATATGAATATATAGTAACCACAACCGAGCCTATATACAACTCTTACTTAACTACTTGGCTATATCTAAAAGTATTACAACAATTAAACAACAAAGTTAAAAAAGAACAATATATCTTTATAACAAAGCCTTTAAAGAAAACTAAGAAGAATTTGTAATTAATCTACAAAAAGCTCTTGAAAAAAAAAGGCTCAGCCAAATTTTAAATACTCTACTTTCTTCTATATCAAGACAAAAAACTAAAAGAGATTTTATAGACCAAGTCTAGAACATTATTCAAAACGAAATTTTTATAGTAGTAAACAAAAATATACCAAAAAAGAAAATACTTAATGCAGGCTATAGTAGAAAAAAGAATAGACAGAAATTAGATCTTGAAAAAGATATTCTTATACTTAGAAAAATTATAAAAAACATATGGAATAGGGAAACCTCTCTAACAAGTTCTATAAGTATTCACTTGGTCAATAGCTAGATTGAAGCTATTAACAATAAGCAAGCGATCAATATCCTAATATGCTATATGTATAATATTAAAGAATAGGAAGCAGATTTTCGAGATTGGAAAAAGCTATTAGAAAAAAAAAATAATACAGAAATTGCCTATATTAAGAGTAGAAAAATACAAAAAAGTATTAACAAGTAGTATAGCTTAATAGCAGAAAAGCAAGGAATAATACTAAACAGTCTTTTAGAAAAATCAAGACACAAAATCCAAATTAATAAGTTTATTAAAGAAAAGGAACAGCATACCTAAGAACTAATAACAAGCTTAGTAAAAGTTCTCAAATATATAGCAAGTTTTTTTCAAAAGCAATATACTATAAAAAATACCTCCTTTAATGAAATAGTTTCAGAATAGGTAGAAACTTACAAACTCCTAGACTTTATTTAAGAAAGCTATTATGATACTCTCTCCTAGGCAATATTAGAAAAGGAGTGGCTAGAAATACTAGAAACTTTCAAAAGTAATACAGCCCCAGGCATCTTAGATATAAGCTATCTTTTAATTAAAAAAGCAAATCTTAAATCACAAAGCCTTTTTACAAAGTTTGCAGAACTATATATACAAAATAATATAATATCAACAAAATAGAAAATAGCACAAATTTACCTAATTTCTAAAAATAAAAACTGGAGCTATAACTTAAATAATATTAAACCAATTGCACCCTTTGAAACATTTAGAAAATGCATAACAAAGATTTTCACAACACAACTTACAAAAATTCTTCAAGAAAAAAAAATCCTCAAAGAGAACAACTTCATAGGCCTTCTAGAAAATTACTAATACATATACTTAATGCAATTGTAGAAGAAGCTACAGAAAAGAAAAAAGAGCTATGGATTCTATTTTAGGATATAAAAAAAGTATTTGACTTAGAAAAAAAACTTAATTTGTAAACTCTTTCTCTTATATTTGTAAATCACTAGTAAAATAAGAAAGTAAACAAATAAACAAGCAAATTTATTAAGATAATAAGTAATACAACTACAAGTATAGAGTCCCCTAGGACAAGCTAGTCATACTAGATCAAGAATGCTTCATAGTACAGTAAACAAAGTGCAGAGGAAACTCAGAAACAAAAAAATCTTTAGTATACTAACCAGCGCTTCTTTGGAGCCAGCTTCAAAAATATCACAACAAAAGTCATACTTACAATTATTTTCTGAAAAGATCTTTGAAACTACTATACTCAATAAAAGCTCAATTAATTTTGAAAACTCTCCTGAACTTGCAACCCAACCACTTCAAACTACACCACCTGCTACAAAATAAAATATCAACAACAAAAGTTGCTAATTGTACTCTTGCCACACTTTATATGTTAAACCAAAAAGTGAGCATTTTGGCTTACCCTAGTTTGCAGATCACATAGAATCACATAATACACAAATGATATTATTACTATAGGAGATCAACACAACAGAATCAAAACAAGATATTCTTGACTTCCAGAACCCCGACCAAATGAAAATTTTCCTATAGCCAAAACAAAACAAACCAAAATTAACTGATCTAGGCCACCAAACAGAACCAGTGTCTTAACAAATAGATATCAATCTACAACAACAAAATATAATATTGCTGATCGATATTGGAAACCAAATTAAAGGCTCTGGAGCCCCTAAAACACTCCAGATATACAGCCAGATGGCAAGCAAAGCCTCATCTCATACTTCAAACTTGCAAACAGAGCCATCTCTATTATAGAACCAGTATATACTATATGTATTAGTACAAAGAAATCAGCCCTTTGACTTAGCCAAGTAGGATAATAATAAAATCTTAGAAGCTATTTAAGATCAAGAAAAAATAAAAGAATTCTTCCAACACAAGACCAATTTACAACCTACTTCTCACAACTTACCTTCCACTATCAACTCAAAATTCAATTACTACGATACTGTCTTTTTCAAATCTTTTACTAAAGACAAGCAAACAATACTACAACACCAAAGAGAGTTTGAAGCACTATTCAATATGGCCCTGGAAAAATACAAAAAATACCATAAAACCCGCTTCATAAATAAAAACAACAGAAATTAGATCATGCAAAGGTTTAAAGAGAAAATCACCATTGATTATATTACAAATATAGATTTTATTAAAACAAATGCTTATGATATTATACAGAAAGTCTTTTATTATGCAAACTTTGCTCGTATTGACCTCCCTACTAGCTTCGAAGATACTAGGTGTATCATCTGAGATATTCTGACTGAAAGATTTCAACCTCTCCTACTTTTGATTGAGAAGATACATGCTGATATTATTGAAATACTACTGTTCAAACTACCAATACAAAATCACAATCATACCAAAGCTATAGTAGCAGCACTTCAGAATATATACAAGTTTGAAACTCTGCCAGAGTCCTTCTTCGAAGAACAGCTCATGCAACTCTCAGGTGACCTCTCAGAACTACACCCTCTAGTTAAGGACCTATTCCCAATTACTAATCGAGCAGCATTTCCTCACCTCATAGAATATCACCATAAACTCACAAACTTATACAAGCTAGAAGAGAAAATATCACCTACATACTTTAACCTACCTGCACCCAAACCTGCACTTCTCTCAATCCCACAACAACTACCCCACAACCTAAGAAGCTTCTTCTTCTGCCACCCCAAAAATATAAAAGAAATCAAGAAATATGCAGATCTTCTCCATCCTCATTATGGGTTCAAGCACTTACCCAACAACTATATCATTCAGAAGCCAAGGCTCCCAGCTGACCTCAAAACAATAAAAACAAAAAACAATTACATCTTTCCTATTCAAGATAAAATACTCGCAAAACAATTCCTTTTTGAAATTGAACAATACTAAAGTTTACACTATCCTTACCATCAGAATATATAATTGTTAACCTAACAGACAAACCTGACTTGTCTATCGATCACACCCAGATTAGCCAAATAAACTTAATAATACCAATCACTTTATCCAAAATCCTTGTTGACACAGCCAGAGAACTCTGAAAATACTACTTCTTTACACAAATTTTACCAAGTTGGATTAATATTAAAAGTAAAACCCAAGATAATAACAAATCCACAATCCTGCAAAATCTAGAAAAACTCAAATCACAATTACTACACATCAATCTGATTCTAATTCTATTTGTCTCAATACAAGACAAAGCAATAGTAGCTGAAACACTTGAAAAAATTAAATCACACTTTACTCTAAACATGATTCCCGAATATTTACTCCAACTTTCTAACTTACCTATCCCTGAATGGTCTATTTTTGACAACTATGAACTTGGCAAGCCCTATAAACCATATAATAAACTTACAAAGATCTTCCCCACTACAACTAACACTCAACCTACTACACTATTACTCAAACCTACTACTAATTAAACATTTAATAAACAATAACAACTCTCTGACTAATGATTCTTTATCTACAACTAGCTCAATAAACACTACTCACATTTTTGACTATCTTTCACTACATGATGCCCAAATAATAAACCAAACATTTAATTTAGCACCAAACAGAAACACCTCTACCCTAACCATACAAAACATCTTAAATTATAATATACAGAGTTTTAACCGAGCACTAAAGCTACAACTCCTTCTCAAATACTGTAACTCTAACAAAATTGATATAGCCTTCTTTACTGAAACAAAACTTACTACATCTACCAACAACTCTATTATTTTCTAATCCTCTCTACAAAATTTATATGGCTAATTGTGACCAAGCCAATACAAATATTTAGGAATCTAGCAAAGGAGTTACAATTGCATTTAAACCTACTCTATAGCTCTATATACACAAAATATACTCACTTCCCAACATCATCCTTCTAATAAATCTTCATCTACTATCTAACAATAAAATGCATCTACTTGTAGTGTATTTCTCTTTGTCAATTATACTATATATCTGCACTGTCCAACAACAATTAATTTCCTGAACTCAGGATGCACATTCATGCAATATGAATCTAATTATTGCTAGAGACTTCAACTCAATATCTACCAAAATAACTACTACAAGCATAATCCCTTTCTTCAATATCTTGTTAATACAAGACTAGTAAGCCTACTACAACTACATCATATTACCAACCCTATCTAGAGCAGAAACAACTTATAGAGCCAAATTAATGATATATAGATCAACCCTAAAATCACACTTGTTTTTCATACCTCTCAACTGACCGATTCCCTAACTATCACAAATAGTAACCATTAGATAATTATAACCTTTTGGCAGACCACCTCAATTCACAAACAACTATGACAAAAAAAACAATACCACAAAATCTACAACTATAACTATATAACTTAAGAACTATAGGATGATTTTGCTACCTATATAACTACTCACCTAAGAGCCAGCAACCACTAGTAAAAGCAGATTACAAATATTCAATACCTAAACAAGATATTTAACAATCTTAACAATATAGTTAAACAGGCTGCAGACAAGTTCATTCCATATATCTTTACTAGCCTATGCATCTTTTACACATATTTATTTAAAGTCAGCTTCTTATACCATGTACTAAAACATATTAACCACATCTTGCTAATACTTGCCCGGCCCATTCTCTTTCACTTACAGTACCTGATAGCCACAGTGAATGAACTCCTCAACAAAATAAATACACTTACTAAAGCTACTAGCCAAACTATATCAGCACAAGATTTGTCAGCCCACACACTTCCCATACTAAAGGTCAACTTATACAACTATAGAAAACTCTCTACAGAGCAAGAAACACTGAAAACAACAATCTAAAAAGAGAACAAATCCAAAACTTTATTAACAAACATTATACTAACTTTCAAGAGAACACATCTAAGATGGTCAATAGTATTCTATACAGAAACCAAACTCCTGTGACTTTCTACAACATTTTAACACCATTCTCTATTCTAACTCATCCCCAAGAAATCAAAAAAGCAACAATTCAACACTTTTACAACTAGACTAAATCAAACCTCTATGACGATACACTATGGTATGTATGAGAACAATACTACGAACCAACCCCCAAAGTTACTAAAGATACATACTCGATACTCCTCGTATACATAAAAACAGATGAAGTTCAAAATACTATTATCGCAACACCAAATAATAAAGCAACTAGCCCCTCAGCAATCTCCAATGAAATATTAAAAAAACTTCTCTTCATTGCAATTTTTTTTGCTCACAAAAATCTTTAATGCATATATATCACTTCAAACTATCTCCTTTGCTTGGCAGAAAGGCCTTATCTGGCCTATATCTAAAAAAGATTACTATCCAGAAAACTTTCAAAAACCTGCTCCATCACACTTATCAAACACATTCGAAAGATCTTTACAAAAATACTCACAATACGACTTAGTCAGATCCTTCTATGAAATAACCTGTTAGATTTAGCAAACAATGTCACACTTCTACTAACATCCACACTACAATCTATATAGCTCATTACACATCTCTATAAGGATACTCATATAAACAAGAAAGAACTTTGGATACTGTCACAAGACATTCCAAAGCATATGACACTGTATACCTACCACTACTCCAAAAGGCACTTTACAGACTTAGTATATCACCACAATTCATCAACTTAATTACAAATATTTTTAGCTTATATCAAAATCAGATCATTACAACTCTTGGTAAAACACACTTCTACAATATTGAGATCAAGATGAAATAATATCCTCATACTTTGGCAAATATACTATGACCCTCTAATTCACTGTATTTCTAATTTAATACTTCGCTACACTATATTAGTTGATCTACCTAATTCTAACCAAACACTTACCTTAACTACAAACATAATTGCTTATATGGATGATACTACATAGGTGGCCTCTAACCATACATCACTTAAACAAATTCTCCTTATTGCCTCTTCTTTCTACTATATAGCCAAAATCACAGTCAACTTACACAAATCAATACTATTTCACAACAACTTCAATAACTCAAACCTTATACTCTTTTAAGATCAACCTATATACAATTTTCTAGCCAAACACACTTTTAAATTTTTAGGAACCTACATAGACTACTCGATTGACAATCAAAAAACTCAAGCAAGACTTCTACACTGAATTAAACAAATTAAAGTTCTCTAAAATCACTGAAAAACAAGCTATCTACATTATCAACTCAGTCTTACTAGCTCACTTATGATACCAATTCTCAAACACCTACTTTACCTCACCTAATTGCTACTCTTTAACAAGTCACTATTCCTCAATAGTTAAACAAAAAGACTTGCTAGCCGGCTGTACACCTAACTCCCTTCTATTCTATCTTCATACTTATGCACTAACTAATACTTATTAATTATAACAAACACATTATATATCAATTCTCAAAAATCTACTCAACTCACCTATATTTCTACTAATATTTAAATTATACCTCCAACAACTGAAAAACAATACTTTTACCAACACAACAATACTTACTAACTAGCCAATTTTTATCTACAAAGAATATAAAATATTCATCACTTGCTTAATAACTAATATTTATCAACTTAATATTCAATATACAAATACCAACATGGGTCCAATTTTACTCTCTACACTTAAACACTCTATAAATTATATATTTTACAATCTAAAAAACTGTATACACATTAAATACTGTCTAAACCAACACCAGATCTTGGCAATCAAACAATTTACCAACTACAACAACACTATAACCCTAACCTAGAAAAACTTCTACCACAATATACTCAAAATATCCTATAGTCACCAACCCAAATAGTTCACAACAATCCAAGAAACACTAGGTAAATTTGCTTCACCTTTATTTGAACTCACCTCTTCTAATCTTTTTACTTGGACTCTTACCAAAACTCAAACAAAATGAATAATCACAACAGATCACATTCTTGGCAAAATTACTTTATCAAAAGACAACTTTTTCAAAATTAATATTAGAAACTGAATTATAATACTAATATATTAAACCCCTGTAGCTTATGCCCATATCACGATCGAACAACCCATAATATATGCTGCTCATTTTGGATATCCAAAACTTCTGCCTACTAAATCAAGTATCATCAAAACACACCTGGCATAGTACTTTCTCTAACCTTCAGGTCCCTCCTCCCCTGCTAAAATACACCAATCATCCTGTATATTATATACCTCAAAACTATCAATACACCTTCAAAATGTCACAAACTCTTAGTGAACATGCCAAATATATCTGAAATACATATTTAGTATTTCTAAACCTTGTAACTCTTACAGCACAACTAATAGTCACAACCCACAAGACACATATTCTGATACCTATCTCAATTATCACTCTTACTAACTATACAACAAGAATAGTCATCCAAAATAAGACTTGGCCTAGTCTAGCAAAAATAGCAATTACAGCCTTTTACATACTTCTTATACTAGCCCTATGTATGCAAAAATAAACCTTACTACAAACTTAACCACCTTAATCAAACTTTTGCTAATACTTACTACAGAGAACCCTCCCTAAATGCACCCTCTTCGGACCAAGCACGGGTGTGCATTTAGGGAGGGTGTGCATTTAGGGAATATCCTTTCTCACGTGATAAACTCTTATTATTAGTCGTACAAATCTGTATGTTTCTGTATTTATGAAGGTTATTTGTCATATTTAAAATTCCTATAGTTATAAGTACTATATACTTTGTATATATATTCGAACAATTTATAGTTACTAACTTTATATTAGGCTGATCAAAAGAGCCATTTACAATTTCCAGTGATAATTTTAAAAACTTAACATTAATACGGTTTATTTAATATTTAACAGTTAATAAGAAATATAATTTTTATGAAAAGAGTTACTGAGCTCAAATAGCGGTAAGAAACAATAATAATTTGCTTTTATAAATTAAAATATTGATTCAAATTTGTTTGTTTCATCAAACCAACTTGTTTTGCATTAACAAATTTTTCAATGCTATCAATTTTTTTTATATACTCACCCGATTCTTCTTGCTGGAGTAAAAATATACACATTACTTCTAAGCTTTTTAGTGCCTCGCTTGTGTTTATAATTGTTGTTTCAACACTGTCATCTGCTTCATCAGAATCTTCATTATCAGATTCTTCAGGTTTTTCTTTAAATATTTCAATAATTTTGACCATTAGAGAGTTTTCATCAAGAATTTCACAAACAACTTCTTCTTCTGGAATAGCTAGGAAATCATCTACTTTCATTGAATTAGGTAAATTAAGATTTTCAATCGAATCTGAAAGATTCAGCAGTTCATCAGTTTCTTCGATCTCTTGACTATTTTCTAAAGAAATTTCATTATCATTATTTGAAAGGATATCGTTATGACGCCAACAATTATAGATTGTCCTTTCTTTAACTTCATTCCATGCTTTAATAATATAACGAATTCCTCGTAAGATATCCATCTTCAGATCCTTCACATTTTTTCCACTTTCAACTTCTTCCAACATCCACTGAATATGAAAATGACAATAATTTCTTTTGAATGCTATTATGATTCCAGCATCCATCAGCTGGATTTTAGAGGTTGTATTCAGAAGTAAAAAAAGAATTTCAATATTTGGCAAATCTAAGCCATCTATATTATGACTTGAGCAATTGTCAAGAACTAATAAAACATATTGACCATTATGTTTTTTTGTAATTTGCAGATTAAACCAATGAAGCCACTCTTGAAAAAGAGTTATAAGCATCTAGACTTTTGTATTATTATGATAAAGGATTGGTAAGTTAAAAATCTTAACATTTTTAAAGTATCGTGGCTTTGTATATTTTCTGATTACCAAGGGATTCAGTTTATGGGAACCATCAGCATTTGCACATAGTGTGATAGAAATTCGCTCTTTGTTTCTTTTACGCCCAGTAAGGCATTGTGTTGCTAATAAATAATCAGGTTCCAACCTATAAAAAAGAGCTGTTTCGTCCATATTGTAAATTTGTTCAAGAGGATATTTAGCACATTTTTCTTGTAATAAAGGAAGAGAGTTAATAATAACAGTATCATCAACAGATCCTGCTTCTCTGTGTAATTTTTCTTTATGAATTCCATTACGTTTTTTAAATTTATAGAGCCAGCCTGAAGAAAATTGTAATATACCTTCTGGAATTTCTAAGCCTTTAGAAAGTTGCTTTGCCTTTTCAATCAACATAGCTTCACTTATAACTGTACGATGCTGATAAGTTAATATGAATTCTTTAAGGGCTAGTTCAAACTGAGGAACAGTAACAGATCTATTTCGCCTTTTGTTTGGGTTATTAATTTCAGCAGTAAGCTGTTTTTCTTTCATTTGCAAAATTCTTGTAATGGTTGACTCATGAACTTTAACACCCCATTTATTTTCAATCTATTTTACATATTTACTTCGAGTCATTTTATTTTCATTGGCAAAACGACAAAATTCAAGTTTTTGAACATCAGTTAAGGTATTTTTAGGTGGCATTATAATTGTCAGGAGGCTTTGGATAACAAAAAAAAAAAAATCAAATCTTTCAAGTTAATTACTAACTCGAATGATTTAATTTTTATAGATTCTAGAGAATCAGAAAAAAAAAGATTCTATCTTATTCCGTTTGATCTATCTACTTTATTGAACAAACAAGATCTTATATCTGGGGCTATGTAAAAGAAGTATTTTCATACATATTAATTTTTTTATAGACATTTGATTTATTTAATTACTAACTTTTTATGTGAATTCGAAGCATCTTCTAAATTCACAATACTAAGCCTATTCCTCTTTTTTAGAATTATTACTTTTATTTTTTCTCATGTTTATGTTTGACTATGAACTGTAATTACTTTCTTATTTTGGTTAGCAACTTTGGGTTAATCAGATCATGTATGTCTTGAAGTCATATATATAATGAATAATAATAGATCGTATGTTACGATTTGACATGAGTAATTATTTTTGATTCTAGTGAGACCAGAAAATTAGCGAGTCAGTCACTAAACTATCTGGGCATTGTGTAATCTATGATCGGCTTAATCAAAAGAGGCGGTTATATTTGGCGTGGAGATTATGGTTATAGGTATATCTTTTACTTATAACAGGAAATGAATAATATACAATACCGTCTCTACTTTTTATTCACTAACAATTCAATAACCACGGCTTGGATCTTCCTCTTGGATCTCAAACCGGAACACAAAACAACTACAACTATCCACGGTACGTTGGGAGAGTTGGAAAACCATAACTATCTGCAGTACGTTGAGATAGTTGAAAAATAACAACCACGGAAGTTCTCAGCATGTTGAGAATCAACCGGATAGCAATCTTCAATAAAGTCACATAAGCAAGGCAATTATGTGAACGAAGACCTTTCACTATACCACCTAGTGATAGATCTGGGTTTGAGTAATTTATTAGAGCGTATTTATATAGAAAATTAGGTTTGTATGGGTCAAATAGATACTTTATATTGGGGACGATAATTGTAAGCAGCATGAAACTTAGTCTTCTTAGGGCCTTCATGGCCTTTATTTATAATAAAGATTCAGTATTACAACAAAAGCAATAAATATAACAAATAAGATAAATAGAACAAAAGTGATAAATTAAACAAAAGTGATAAATTGAATAAATATGATAAATTGGATAAATGCGATCAACAAATTGTACTTGACCCTGTGATTATGGGTTGTATTGAGCCGCAGTAGACTAAATCGGTTGCCAGGTTTACACTAGACCAAAATGTTATTACATATATATATAATTGGTTTAGATTCAAAATAATTATATTGTGAAACATACTGATATGTCAACATAATCTAATTCTGCATTGTATATTACTTCATTAAAATTTTAATAAATAAATTCTTTGCTTTGCAATGAGATCTCTAAGATAGCGAATTACAATATATAGTAAAGATGCATTTAAGAGAGTTATTTTTCTATATGTAATATATAGATGGGATCTAAAAAATTATTGCACGTGCAGGTTAGGGAGTGTGCATTTAGTTCTTAAGTCCCAAACATGGGACCAGGTTCAAGAGTGTATATATAGAGGGTGTGCATTTAGGGAGAGTGCATTTAGGGAGGGTTCTCTGTAACACCTTACTAAAAACAGTATATACAATCTGAAAAAATGCCAACACCAGCCTTCTAATCGCTATTCGAGCTGCAATATATGCAAAATATATCACTATTTAGGCTACACACTCATGCCAAAACAATTTTATACAAGCTAGTGACAATATCATTCAAACAGAAATCAACCTCTCTATAGTAATCAACAATACTTACCTCCTCTGCTTTAATTACCAACTAGCATCTAATGACCTCAAGTTACTGATAAAAAAACTTCACATCACAACCAATATCAACTCATAGTATTCACAAAAATGAATTCAAATATGGGATCCTAGCCACACACAAAATTCTATGAAATCTAATCTTTCTATACTTTCAACACAATGATAAACCACTCTAACATTTCACTAACTCTAAAATATCCAAGTTAAAAAATTTCAAATTCAAACTCCTAATGAATGAACTACCTAACTAACTTAATCTCTTCAAACGCCATCTCCTAAAACATATCTCACCTCTATGTAAACACTGCAATACAGAAATTAAAAATGATGCATATTGGCTTACATGTCTAACAATTCCTATTATACTAACCCAACTTCTTAATGATACTATTAACAACTTTCTCCAGAAATATAGCCTCATACCAACTAATACTAACAACTTTACGTAAGCATTTACCCGAATACACATAACAAACTAAACACCAATTGGTATAATCACAGAAAATACTTTAATGCCTACTAGCAGCCACAATAGTGCTATTTATTTTGATTCAGAATTACACTACACAATCATAATAGAGATACATAAATCAATATAGATATAAGCAGAATCATAGCAAATAACAATCAGCACAATGCAAATACTAACAACTTACACTTATCCAATTATAATATAACAACTTCTGACTTTATCCCCAACCCCTATATAAATAGCAAATTCTACTCCTAGCAGAATTCTTATATAAATTTCAACACTCCACCACAACACATTCTTAATATATAGTCTAGAGATCTTTCAACCTACCTAGCTAAAATTAAGGTCTAGAGTAAAGTAGCTCTATCCCCACTTTTCCTGAAAAATTATATAAACTTACTTTGTAAAAATCTGCATAATAAATAATAAAAAAACTAAGAAAAAGACCTCACTTAAAAAAAAAAAAAAAAAAAAAACATTTTACTTAGTTTTATTAGAGGCGATCAAAAAAGCACTCTTAAGATTTAAAGTACCAGATCAAGCAGCCAAGTTCATTTTAGACCTTTTTACAAAAAGACAATTTTATATTATTGCAGCATTTAAATTTACAAAAAAGATTCAAGCAAATAGCAGAATAGAACAAGAAGAAGTTATCTTCCTATTAATATGGTGAATTTTTTATAATTCACTATTATATATAGTCAAAAAAAATTAAGATTTTGGCTACAAACTTAGCTTATATATCAATTCTAAAGTTGCAAGTAATATTATTTTGAGATATGTAGCACTTGCATATACTAATAATACTATATAGATTGCTAATAGCAAGTAACAGATAGAAAAAATACTACAAATAGCAGAGCAGTTCTACAAAATTAATGATATCCAAATTAATTTCAAAAAGTTTAAGCTTCTCATACTTAATACAAGAGAAAAAAAAAAATAGTTTTAACAAAAAATAAAATAATAGCCAAGAAGAAAAACTTTTCAGTACAATTTTTAGGAATTTGGCTAAATCCTAGTATGAAGAAAACCTTCATTAAAGCCAAAGTATTAAGAATAGTTACTCAATACTATATTACAAACACTTAATGCTTAGTCAACTTGCCTATATAAATAATATGTATATTATACTTAAAGTAAGCTATATACTGCAAATATCAAAGTTATTATCTAAAACAATAAAAAAAAATCTACTAAGACTTGTCAAGAATAAAATAGAATTAGCTCGCACTATCTAATTTTTCACAAAAATTTGGGTAGCTACAGGAGTTTACAAAATAAACTTTTTATAAAGCAAATTTGCAGCTTGCAAAACAGACTCTTAGATACAAACTCTGATTCAGAATATATAAAAAAATAACTTGAACAAGGTTGGCTTTATGTAGGAATCACAAAAAGTTTGAGTAATTTGGAAATATCAAGTACTTTAAACAAAATTTAAAAACACAATCTTGCATGCCTTATACTCTTAAAAGCAAAAAAACTAGGTATAAATATTAAAATTAGCAAA
>CAJVPU010000868.1:0-15032 GCA_910591775.1 Dentiscutata heterogama | reverse complement strand
TAAACGGACCAATCTTCAATGTGATTGGTCAATCATATAGGGGTCTCTATGCGACGGGTTGCTAATTTATTTTTTCCATAACGTAAAGATAATTTATATAATAAAACTTTTATCAATTAAAATTTTGAAAACATCTTTTTACCGACACAATATAGTACAAACACTTCAAAAAATTCAAAATTGCTAAAGTGATTTCCAACGATCGTAATTCTTAAGGATTTTCTGCTGCATTTCGATAACATAAAAATGCCTTTTCTTCATCAATTTCAGTCCCTATTCCTAAATTATAACAATCTCCAAGTCTATTATATGCTTTTGTATATCCATTTTCAATTGATATTTTATATAATTCAAATGCTAATTTTTCATCCTTTTCTGTACCTATGCCATTTTCATAACATGATGCAAGATTATGTTGCCCTACAGGTAATCCTTTCAATGCTGCTTTTTTATAATATATGAATGCTTTTTCTCTATCCTCTTCAATTCCATTACCTGTATCATAACAATATCCAAGATTATTATATCCTGCAATATCTTCTTTTTCAGCTGAACTTTGAAAAAATTTAAACGCTTTTTCATAATCTCTCTCAATCCATTTTCCATCACTATAACAATGTCCTAGAAAACATTGAACTATCGGATTTCTTGATTACTTAAGCACCAGTTTATTATAGTTTCTGGTTTTTGCTGTTTTTTCTTGAAAAATTCATCCATTAAGTCATAAATTATATTGATATATTTTCCTTTCATTCTTTCTTGATTATATAAATCGCACAATTCTTTTACAATTTGCCTAAAAAAATCTTTTGAGCTATTATTATAACCTGAATTTAGATTATTATCTCCTATGTTCAATGTTTTATAATTATGCGTTAATTGATCAAGGACTTTTTGTATAGTGTAGTTGAAATTTGGAATGGCATTATTAAAAAATAATTTATTTTTTATGACCCCATTTCCATTATGTATTAATTCTGTTTTCAGTCGTTCAAAAGAGTATGCAATTTCTTGAATGCTAGGTCGTCTTGCTGGATCTTTCTGCCAGCAATCTATTAGTATAAAATATATATTAAATTATTGATTAATCAATTTAACCATTGTGTTCAACGATTGATTGTAAATATGACTATATAACATACCAGTATATATAATAGCATAAGGTATTGGTGTTCCTTCGATAAATTTTTCTCTAACTCCGTCTAATATATCGATCATTAATTCAGAAAGTCCGTATGTTCCATTTATTGCTTCAAATGGTGGATAACCACTAGAAATTTCCCATAAAAGTGCACCTAAACTATATATATCTGACTTTTTACTTACTTTACATTGTTCTTTATGTTGAAAGCATTGAAGATCTACGTATTGAAAAATCTTTGGAAATTTATTGGATAAGTTGAAAACATAAGGTAATCGTCCAGAAAGTTCAATGTCTGTAATTTTAATATTATCTTCATGCACTAAAATATTATTTGAATGCTATATGCATTAATAATAATTATATTATTATTATTATTATTATTATTATTAAAGATAAGAAAACAGTAAATTAAACGTTGTTTAACAAAGAAATAAATTTTAAATCTATAAAAATTTTTAATTACAAGATTTCCATGTATGATTTCTTTTTCATACATAAATTTGATTCCATTAACAAGTTGCTGTGCTAAATTTAATTTATGTTCCCAATTAAGCTTGTAAAAAGTGTTTTGTAAATAAGTTGTAATCGTTCCAACGTCGGCATACTCGTGAACTAATAGATATTGAAGATCTAAAATTTGCAGAAGAATTTGAGTATATTTAGCATATTTTCATGATTCTAAAATTAAAATTTAAAAATTCATAATTCAAGCCATTATATAAATTAGATGTAGAAAAGTAAAAACATAGAGTTCAAACAAAAAGCCCTCTACCTTTTGTCGCCTTTCGTTTATAATTATATTTCAAACTTATAAGCATAATAATAACTCAGATTAAAATCCGTTTATCCTACTGTACCTTCTTTCTTGGTGATTCCATAAAATTTTATAATATTATCATGTATGAAATGAGTGCCGTCAAGGGAAAACCTGCAATCGGGCTTTCAATGTTCAGTTTGTTTTCTGTGTGCCATCTAGGAATAGTCTATTATCGGCCTTTAATTATATTTTGACAAAATATAATTTAAAGCCCGATGATAGACTATTCCTAGATGGTACACAGAAAACAAACTGAACATTGAAAGCCCGATTGCAGGTTTTCCCTTGACGGCACTCAAATCTTTATATAAATTGACCTTAGTATACGTATTAAAAGTTAGAATATAATATAATTTATAATCATAAGTAAAATCAAGAATACTACAGTTAAAGTACTTCATTTAAAATTTCTTTGACAGTAATTGCATCGATATTTTCGAATGATTTCAAAGCGACACTAATGTTAACTGTTTCTACAACTGCATGATATGTGCTTCCAAAAGTTCCTGAACCAATTAATAGAATATTTTTAAATGCATTATACTCAATAGATTTATCACTTAGTAATTCTTTAAATGGGTCGTTCGTTTTATTGGGTAAACCTTCAAAGGTCTTGTTTTTTTTTTTGCTATAAAATGAAAGATTGTTAAGTGAAAGTTGAAAAATTTTTTTTATTCGATGTTTATATGTTACGTAATTGCAAATCATTATTTGTGTAATTATCAATATGTACACCTATGTACATAAACGTAGTTGTTTATCCAACGACATTTTCTCATAAAGAAATACTTCTTTATTTTTGTAATGAACCATTTACTATGTTTGTTACAAGTTTTGTAATTATCCTTAGAATGAAACAATTTCAATCCATTTTTAATCACTATAATTATCGTTTGAACTCTGCGACATAACTTTTAGTAATAATGTAATTAAAAATCATGAGTTAATAATTCTAATAATCCGTTAAATATTTTGGCATTATTACAACAAAATTGTTACAAATTGCAATTCGTTAGCAAAGGTACGAATATATGTATTTATTATATATTTCGGTTATCGATTTAAATTACTTAGACTTTGAATATAATATTTTAATTCGGGGTGGAGTACTTGAAGTGCTTTTGGATGATATGTAAGACGAATGAAAATTTTCTGTTGATATAATACTTAATTGATGTCTGGCAAACAGAAACCATATGATCTTATGAAAACGTGACTTAGATTATTATAGTACAGAAATTGCGAAATTAGGATATATCATGGGAGGTTAGGATAGCAGATAGTACATATTGTACGTACGTACGATATACAATTTTAAAAAAGAAATCTTTATTATCTGTTATAATAGCCTCTTTGTGTGTTCTCTTTTAAAGGTTGTGTATTATCGTTGTTTTTTTTGTTTTTTTTTTGTTACAAGGATTACCGTATATTTTAACATTGCGGCGAATTTATGAAATTAGAGTTATTTTGACTAACGATGAAATGCGTCATTTACTATTTGTTTTTTGACATTTCTTATTGTAAATTCATATAGATAACGTCTAACCATCGTTTTATGGGAAGATCGGTTAGACGTTATCTACATGAATTTACAATAAGAAATGAAAAAAACAAATACTAAATGACGCACTTCATAGTCAAAATATAAATTCGCCGTGATAATGAATGCACCATTAAAGAATTCAAGAATTATTAAATGAACAACATAATAAATCTGCATATTATAAGTATATTCAGTAAGTATTTCTAAATAAGTCGATTTATATAATTTTTCGTACCTATCTAATTTAAAAAAAGTTTAAAATTTTCGCTCCGTTTTAATGCAAATGCAATTATACAATATTAAGTTCCTATTCTTTTTCTTATTCCAATTCTTAATTAAAGCAAAATTTAAAATGTCATTTAGGCCAGGAACACGACATCATACTACCACATTTATTAGTTATAGAAATAAGTTATATATATTGGATAGTGTTTAGGTAATCAAAGTGGTAGTGACCAGGAAGAGTGTGTTTTTTTCGTTTCATTCAATACCAAAAAAATTCTAGAATTGCAAGATTTAACATGTATGAATCTAGTTTTCATCACGCTCTGATGCTACAGCTATTATAGGAGGACCTAATGATAAGACTTTAATTCTGTCTGGAATCGTTTAGTCCTATCTAAGCATTCGATGCACATGGAGTATTTCACTCATGGTTGATATGATAGCAAAGTATTCCTCTTCTATAATCACTTATATAATTTGTATATTATTATTATAGTAGAAGTTATTAATTTTAAGAGAGAACCGTATAAATATAATGGATATGGCGCAAATGGATTTGTTATTTAAAACTCAATAAATTTGAATTGGGAAAAAGGAGTATTCTAAATAAGCCTTCTGTAAGATTTTAAGGTTCTACTAATTTGTCAAATTAAATTACCTACTTGATCTTTAGTATAGGTTGGCATATAGAATTATTGTGGGGGATTATGCTGAAATGTCACATAAGCTATATGAAAGATATACTATACGGATCTGCAAAATTATAGAAACTAACGCTTATATATATAATACCTAGTCCGTATAGTATAAATTTAAAAATCGGCCTATACTATACTAATCTGCTCACCTATACCATACTGATCTGCAAAATATGTCCTTTTCCCTAACCATAACCCTAAAAAAAAAAATTGTACTATATATTTTGCGGAAATGTAAAAAAACTTCATATTTACTAATATAAAATTAAAGCATAATTCTGGCCGACCGGCCCAAAATTTTTGTAATTCGGGCCGGAATTTCAGCATAATCTATTATAAAATTACATAATATATATAAATTATCTATTTTGATTTAAATTATTAAATTTATAAATACAGAAATAGTTAGGGTGAGAGTCTTTAGCTCAAAATGGGCGATTTTCATATACATGTATATCATAATTCATATGCCCACCTATACTAAAGAAGATCCTAATTTCATGTAATTAGCTCATTAAAATTTTAATTGATGATACAGTATCTTAATCAGTGCACGGCACAATCTGACAGTCAAATACTTGTGATTAAAATTGGACATCAATCAAATCGCAGATTAACCAATACTATAAATATTCATATATACAAATGTAAATAATGTAGTATTCGTTTGTGCCTATGCCTGTGCCAAATTTTTATGCTCGTGCCCATGCCCATGCCTGTGCCTTCTGTTAGGTATGGGCATGAGCTCGGGATGCAGACTCCTAGTGCTGAGCATTAATCTTAATAACTACTAAATCAAATTTGATGGAAATTTTTTTTTAGGGTTTTATAATTTATTGCTAGTCTAATAGCTAGGGTAGTATTACATAAATTACTTTGTTATGTTTCATGTAAATTATTTTAAGCTAAGTTTTTTAACAATGACTATTTATCTCAATTACATTTGTTTCTAAAAACATAAATTTAAGATTTTTAATTTTTATTCTTTATTATAATTATATTCTTTATTGTTATAATTATCAGAGTTATATATGTCATTATTATCAAAAATATTATTGAAAAAATTTGAAAGATTATTTTTAAGCTCTTCATTATCAAGAATAATGCTTTGTTCTTGATTATTTAAGTTAATATTTTACATTTTTTGAAGATCTTTAACTGATATAGATCTTTCTGATTTACAAATAATTCTTGTGTTTCAATAAATATAAACAAGTTTTTTTGCTTTCTGAGTAAGTATCTGATTATACAACTTAGAATGAATAAATTTATAAACAGATTAATTATATTCATATGCTGCTAAAGTTGCACTAATTGGCAAAACTTTATATACAACTTGGTTCAAACCCATATATTGTATATTTAGTAAATTCTACCAATTAATTGGTTTTGAGATAAGATTTTTTCATGGATACTTTTTAGCAAAACCTTCTAATTTTTTAATTTATTCTGCTAATTCATCTAATACTTTATCTTTATTACCAAAGGAAATACTTTTATAGCGCTATAGTGCCATGGCACTACCCTTATATAAATAATAAGATTGGTGTAACATGTAAATCAAAACAATTTATTTAAAACAATAATATAATTCTTTTAATATTAGAGTAAGGATAAAGATTTAATGTTAGATTAAACAAGAATTATAGTAAAATTTTGTAAGAAATTTTTTTTTGCACAAAAAAAAAGCAGTTTTATAGACAAAATTTTGAGTTAGAGGCAATTTTTTAAAAAATTATCTGTTTTGTTACACAAAGCTAATTTGTATATTATACCTGATCTTAAATTTTAATTGGCCATAACATCCTAGTGCTATAGCATCATAATGCTAAAAAAATATTCTCTTTAGATAATACCAATAAAATGAATTTTGAGTTGTATTCAGTACTTGCTAAGGAAGATGTGATGAGATTTCCATTAGCATATATGCTATTAACTACGGCTACTGCAATAAATAATAGTATTCGTATACTAAGAGTTACAGAGTTTTTTGATAAGTTGCGTTATAAAGGAGTAAACTCTATTTATATAATAACAGGTAAAGATTCTACACAGATTTTAATAGCGAAAAGTATATGGCCAAATACTTATATCCAGCTTTGTTTTTGGCACCTGAAAAGGGCAATAAAAAGACAACTGTCATTAAATAAAAAGCCAAAGATAACTTGGTATTTTGCAGAAAAGGCAAATAATGAATTTTCCTTTATCGATCTTGATTTTTATTTTGAAATAAATAAGAAGAATAAAATCAATCAACCAACTTATTCTAATAGCCAGTCGCAAAATAAAAAAGTTGTATTTATCTTTTGTTCTTCCAAGCATCATAATCCTATTCTTAATCTTATAGCTAAACACTTTAACCAACATCTTTTTATTCCTGTATTTGATAATCAATACTATTTTTTGAATCAAATTCATGAGGCTGCTATTAAAGAAATATATGCATATTGTAAGAATAATAATCTTAAGTGAGCATGGTTATATTTGTGGGTAGAGTAGTATAATATATTGAAATGGTCAAACTGAGCATGAAGTACAAAAAATGAAATTTCTGTGTTAAAAACAATGATGATCGCAAAATCATACTGGAAACTTATTAAGCATAATTACCTTTATAAATTTAATAAACCATGTGTTAATCTACTAGTATGGGTTCTTGTAGAGTGCCTTCTTCCATAATATATTATTAAAATATAGCAACTAAAACAGGACCATAAAAGAATTATAGCATCATGGCATCTAGCCTTTAAATATACTTGAAAAGCATGTTTAAAAAAAACCTTGAGCAGTAATTCTTATATAACTAATCCAGAATTATGAACTTGTTCATGTCCTGCTTATCTCAACAATCATTTTCTTCTTTGCAAACATCTTGTACAATCAGTTTGTCCTTTAATCCCAAACTTTTTTGTTGAGGTTAAATATTATTAAATTTCACCTTTTTGGAGATATAAAAATCTAATCTCACTAGCACAAGGCTTAGACCCAGTAGATAAAGATGAATCTGAAACTGATAAACAAACAGAAAATGAGCTTGATGAACTGTTTAGTGATGAAATTGATGAATAACTTGTAGAAACAATTCAGAAATATGAAAAAAATAAAAATGAAAATATTAATCATACTATTGTTGAAGAATCTGATGAAGCATAGGAAGAAGTTAATAACTGTATTACAAGCAAACTTCAGAAATAGATAAACCTGTTAAAGAGTCAAAAGCAATATAAAGATCCACAATTTTTGCTAGTAGCAGAAAATACTATGAGTGGAATAGTAAAGATGCTTAAAAAGTATGAGAAATTAAAAAATAAAAAAACATTACCAAGAACATGAAAAGATAATGATGAACAAACAATGTTTTATAGAAGTTCATAAGATTATATCCACAGTTGTAATAATTGTTTTATTATAATAATTAGTGTAATTACGAAAAGTATTGTTTAGAAATATAAAATATATTAGCTTCAATTTAATAAAGTTAATTTTCTAATAAAAAAAAAAAAAAAAAAAGTAAATGAAATTGAAATTCTTGTTTGTTAAAAAAAAAAAAAAATTGAAATTTAAATTTTTATGTGGGGCAAGTTATACAAATAAAGGTGGTATTTTATCTTCACTTGAAGTATTCTAAGTTAATTGAAGCTACACTAGCTTAAAAATTTGAGTGAAGAAATCTTCACAGCCACTAGACCAAACTTGTCAATTTTTTTTTTTTTTTATATAAATTCAACGATTTCATAGAATTTAAATAATAAATTTTATCTAATTTGGTCAGGTGGTTGTGAAGATATCCTCGCTCAAAGTTAAAGAAAAATCAAAATATTAAACAAAATTGAACTTTTTTAAAAAATTTGAGCAAAGATATCTTCACAGCCACCAGACCAAACTTGATAATTTTTTTTTTATTTGAATTCTGTAGATTCATAGAATTCAAATTAAAAAAAATTATAAAGTTTGGTCAGGTGGTTGTGGAGATATCTTCACTTGAAGATAAAGAAAAATCAAAATGCCTAACAAAATTAAAGCTGCGCCAACTTTTTTAAAAAATTTAAGCGATGATATCTCCACAGCCACCAGACCAAACTTGAAACTTTTTTTTAATTTGAATTATGTGATTTATTGAATTCAAATAAAAAAAAATTTATAAAGTTTGGTCAGGTAGTTGTGGAGATATCTTCGCTTGAAGATTAAAAAAAATCAAAACATCTAACAAAATTGAAGCTATACAAACTTTTTTAAAAAATTTGAGTAAAGATATCTCCACAGCCACCAGACCAAACTTGATAATCTTTTTTTTTTAATTTGAATTCTGTAGATTCATAGAATTCAAATAAAAAAAATTTTATAAAGTTTGGTCAGGTGGTTGTAGAGATATCTTTGCTTGAAGATAAAGAAAATCAACAAAATTAAAGCTGCGCCAACTTTTTAAAAATTTGAACAAAGAAATCTCCACAGCCACCAGACCAAACTTGATAATTTTTTTTAATTTAAATTCTATGGATTCATAGAATTCAAACAAAAAAAAATTCATAAAGTTTGGTCAGGTGGTTGTGGAGATTTTTTCGCTTAAATTTTTAAAAAAGTTGGCGCAACTTCAATTTTGTTAGATGTTTTGATTTTTCTTTATCTTCAAGCAAAGATATCTCTACAACCACCTGACCAACCTTTATAACTTTTTTTTTATTTGAATTCTATGAATCCATAGAATTCAAATTAAAAAAAATTATCAAGTTTGGTCTGGTGGCTGTGGAGATATCTTCAGCTCAAATTTTTAAAAAAAGTTGGCGCAGCTTCACTTTTGATTGGTAGTTTGATTTTTCTTTATCTTCAAGTGAAGATATCTCTACAACAACCTGACCAAACTTTATAATTTTTTTTTATTTTAATTCAATGAATTAATAGAATTCAAATAAAAAAAAATTATCGAATTTGGACAGGCTGTTGTAGAGATATTTTGATTTAAAGATAGAAAGTTTTTACTTTTTCATTGAAAATTACTATTACACAAATCGGATAATTGTCACATGTGGGGAAAATTTTTTGTGGGTAACATGTATAATTTTCATTATCTACATCAGGCATTTCTATATCAGGTTTAAGTAACTCAGGCTCCATTTAAAAAATATAATATATAATACCCTCAAATACCATAAATAGATTAATTTGTTTCTTATCCTGGCTTATAGATCTTTCTGAATTCAATCGTTCATGATGACAGCATGAAACAAATTGATTTTTAGTGCCAAATTTATATTTACAAAACATTTTTGAAAAAATAATATTTAAGTTATTTATTTATTAAGATAAAAAGTGTTAATATTTAATCAAAATCAAACTAGCATCCTATTCTGGTTATTCTCATTTCTTATTTTCTAATGAATTCTTCTAAAGAGTTCAACTGTAGTCTCAACTCCTCTATCATAATTATATGCGATCTCAATAACACCATCACTAATGAAAACAGGTATTCCAGTTTGTCCCCTCAACAAATGAAAATTCTTTACCTAACAAAAACATTGTCTCATCGGTAAGACAGCGTGGATTAGTATCTAGTAAAGTGGCTTGTAATTAGAGATCTTATCTGGTCAAAAATTTTGTATTTGAATATTCATTTGTTCAATACTTTTAATATTCGAATATTCATTGAAAAATTTTAAATAAATATTCGAATATTCATTGAATATTCATTGAATATTGTATATACAGTCAAAATCATAAGTATCCCACCCCATGTAACTTTTTAAATAAAAAAGCTACAATCTTGAAACTTCTATAGTAAATAATATATTATATATGCTAATCACTGATTTTTTTTTATAATTTTTTAATTACTACAACAAAAGTTAGATGAAAGCTAAAATTTTAGACAATTTTTTCAATCAATTAAAAATTAATAAAAAATCAAGATTATATTCAAAAATTCTAAAACTTTAGTATGTTAAAATTTAATCATTTTTATAGCTATAACAAAAAATTTGAGTTAATTTGATGAGATAGTTGTTGAGATATTAATTTTTGAAGTCAATTTAGGGTGTATATTAAAAAGAGTGCTCGTGCGACTAAGTTTTACTAATTTTAATATAGAAATTAATTTAATTTCTATATTAAAATTAGTAAAACCTAGTTGCACAAGCACTTTTTTAATATACACCCTAAATTGACTTCAAAAATTAATATCTCAACAACTATTTCATCAAATTAATTCAAATTTTTTGTCATAGCTATAAAAATGATTAAATTTTAATTCATGATCCACCGATTAATGCTATAATAATATTAGTAAAATTTGGGACATAAAATCGATAATCTATTATAAATTCAATAAAAAACTCAAAACGTTAGTCTTTAAGAGCAACTAACTAATTATCATCTTTTGACTTAAAGTTTATTCTTTGCATATGCTACTGGCAAAGAAAAATATTAATAAATAGTCATTTTGCATATTAACTTGAACTTATAAAGTGTTTTCCTAGTAAGTGGCACCAGGTTCCACACCTTTTTACTTGCACAATTCAGAATTGATTTCACAAGATAAAAATATTTTGGCTATATGCTTAGTCTGTAAGTTATTTTAATACAATTATTTGACTTGTTCTACATTATTTAAGATTAATTAGCAAATGAGGGTGAGTTAATAGAAATCAAGCAAATTTTTTATAAAAAAAATTTTTTATAACTTTAAACAATAATAATTTAACCAAAACTTAACCAAATATAATAAAAATTTTTTTAAATAATTTTTACAAACTTGTAGAATTAATTTAAAAAAAAATTTATTGAATTTGATCAAGTTTTGTTAAGTTATTCTTGTTTGAAATTTTTAAAAAAATTTATTAAAAAATATTTGCTTGGTTTCTATTGACTCAACCCCAAATATTAACTTTCTAATTCTATAAATAACTAGAAGTCTTTACTGTAACTAATAGCTAACGATGTGTCGATTAGTGTAATTCATAGATCTCAACTTCGTGGTTTTTATTATTATACAATATGTTTTACTATAAGTAGATTGGAATCTATTATGTGCTATTATTAATTCTATACTTTTGTGCTTTATAGTATATTTTTGTCAATGTCTTTTTTATTAGCAGATTATAACAGACACGATATGTATCATTTGTCAATTAAATAATAAAAAGATACACTTTGGGGATTGGAGAACCTACTAGCTTTTTTTTTTTTTATAAGTAAATGTTTTTGTCTTGAGTATTTTTAGTAAGATTTATGAATAAGTATTTTTTTTTTTTTTTGTTATTGTTAAACCATATACTATTATAGATTGTATTATTAGCTATATAGATAATAGAACCTGTAGAAATAAAGAATATTAGTGAACGCTTTAGAGAGAAATAGCAAGAAACTGAAAAGCTACTTATTTAAAAGCTGATCGTTCTTCATACCTCTGCTGAACATTAATTCAAAAAAAAAAAAAAAAAGCAGGTAAAACATGTATTAAGATGCAAAATAAAATAAAATAAAAAAGAAATAAGAAAATTTACCTTAGCAAAAAAAGAATTCAGCTATTACATTAGAATATAAAACCATAGAGTGAAAACATTCAAGGGATTAGATTTGTTAATAAACTATATTTAGACAAGATAAAAAATTTACCAGATAATTTGTATACATTGATGTAGCATTTGTATATATTATACTTGACCCAGTTTAGCTAATTCAACTGAAATATTTTTTAAACTGCAGAAATTCTACTCGAATGCAATTCTTATATCAGACCCACTTATTAGAAAGATTCATTTTATAAGCTAACCACTATTGAAGTAAATAATTCGTTATTTCTGAAGTGTCAATTCTGGAGATCTAAAGATAGTAACAGGAAATTAGAATAATTTTAGATTTTTATTATCTTAATAATAAAAAACCAATCTTGGTAATCGAAAAAGCAATGAAGGTAAATATATATAGTAATTTTGAAAGTTCACAAGGATCAAAATACTTTTATAATTATATGTATCTATTTAGATTAATATAATGCTTTAATTTGAATGTGATAATAACCAAAAACAAGATTACTACTAAGATAGTAAAATAGCATTCATTTTGATTGTTATCAGTTATTTGTTATTAAGGTCAAGTTACTAAAAAATTTGCTGATATTCAATCATATAGTTTCACTCATTCACTAACTTTCTTTTCATTATCTAATTTTCTATTTATATGATATTAGGTTTTTTGCTATTTACAATCTATGTTATCGTCTAATATTTTTTTAGCTGTCATTTGCTTTGATATTTGGAAATATCTACTAATCCAACTATCAATAGACTTTTCAGTAGGAATTTCTTCTTTTGTTAATTCTCCATTTTCCACTATTTCTTCTAAAGCTGCTAGCATATCTTTTGCTAAGTATTGATTACTTGGATCTTCTTGCCCTGTTATAAAAAACCTTTTTAACATTTCAACAATATTCAATGATAATCATTTTCTACCTCCTTTGCGCACATATTTATGTTTATGTTTAAAAGCCCAGCCTGTATTAAAAGAGAATTGTTGAATTGGATTGCTGAAAAAAATAAAAGTACAAGTTTTTTTTTAATAAATAGTTATTAGTTGACAAAAAGAAAAAAAAACACCTATCTAACTCTATTTCTTCTACGATAACATCATCGTTTAAAGGCTTAGTCAAAGTTTCTTTATACATATATTCTTGCAACAATTCTACTAATTTATCTCGATCTATTCTCTCTTCATAGCTAATATTTCTGCTTTTTAACTCTTCTTTTAGTTTTTTTATTGTCTATCATTACAAATCCCATTGATTTGGATCAGCAGCTGTAAGTTAGTAAGTTGTTACTTAAATTAGCAATGCTATTTTTATACATAGAAATGCGCATTTATATGCATACATAAAATGTATATAAATGCACATATACGAACTTATCCGCCGATAATATTTATATAATTTTTTACTTGACAATCGATAAATAGGCATAGTCTAGTTTTTTTGAGATGTGCTATGTTCAAATACACACTGTTAAGGTTGTTCAATTTCTGAACTTTTCTACTTTTGTAATTCTATAGAAGATCAATTTTTCTAATCACCAAATCCAGGTAAGGGTCATACACAGATATAACCAGCTAATGAACCTTCAGTTAGCCAATGCCACTCATAAAGATCTGAATTTCCAGTTATAGTTCCAATTTTTATAGATGCCCGTTGTGCTCTGTTTAGATTTATATTAGCAACTGAAGTACCACTAAGATTTTCTATTGCTTTTTCAATGTCTTCTCCAGACGTAATATCAAACCCAAGATGAATGTAATGTTTAAGTGCATGAGAAATCTGTAAATATAAATCGTAAATTGATAAATTTAAAAAAAAAAATAAAAATAGGCAAGTAATATAATAATATATTACTTGTGCATGATGACTATCTATTGATGTTTTTGCTTCACCCGCCTCTAAAAAAAACTATTTTTTACATTCTATATTATATCATTCCTTCCAATATGATATTATTAACATCATTTCTGTATTGTAATAATGGGGCCTATTATCTGACATGATAATGACCTATTTGGGTTTAGGATCTAAAGAATTAAAAACTGCATCGAATGAGGAGGCGGTAAACCAGGCATTCTAGTGAATATCAGATGACTAGTAATCGTATACATGGATATCAAGTTCTTGACTATTTTTTTTTTTTGTAAAGACTAAGACCATATGCAATGCCCATCCACGTTTTTCATAAAAATCTTCTTTAGTTTCTCGAGATTTTTTAGGTAAAATCTTCATTTTAAAATCAACAACTATTACTGCTCCATATTCATCTAATTCTAACAAATTTGCATTAAATTGATTATTCAAATACATTTTTCTGGTTTGATACGAGAGATAAAATTCAGCTTGTTTTTAAGTTCATCAATTATTAAAAAAGAATGAGGTAGCTTAGTTTTTATTTGATTAAATAAAATAAACAATTCAGAACAATTTTCACATTCTATTGTGTAGCTTTGATTACAATTTTTAAAGGCATAAAGTAGACAATGATTAATACACATATCATGTTCTACTTGGCCAGTTAAAGATACTTTTAGATGATTACAATATTTGTGTTTTAAAAATTGTTGAACTGTTTCAATTTTTTGAATATAATATTCCTATATTAAATATAGTTAATTGGGTATTTATGTATAATAGAATATGGGTGTGGCGACCTAGTGAAGTGGTGGGGTTGCTGCACCCCAAACGGCAGGTCTAGAGTTCGAATCCCATGGACGACAATTTTGAAAAAACTAGATCTGTATTGGTTAACATTAAGATTATCGGTTGGATACAGATATCTGTAATCTTGGTCACACTATCTTGAATAGGAGCTTCAGCGCAATAAATCCAGGAAACCGGAATTACTAAAAACCTGTTTGGCAAGCCTCGAGTTGGGAGTAGTAGTGATTTTCAACAGTGCTACAGGAAGACTGAATTTGGAACTGGAAACTGAGACTGAAAAACTGAGCGACCAGGTCCTTAAGTGGGAGGACACACCAGCCGAACCGCCGGGTCGCCAACCGGAGAAAAAGGACATGTACTCTGGAAGCATGTACCAAGGGAAGGGAGACCATAAGGCACCTAAAGCCTGGGCAGACCGACCC
>CAJVPU010000867.1:0-15033 GCA_910591775.1 Dentiscutata heterogama | reverse complement strand
AATTCTTTCTTTAGCCTATTTTCCAGATCTTCTTTCTTGATCTTAGTTTCTTCTTTTCAGAATTCTTCTTCGGATTTAACGTAGGTTATCCTTTCTATTCTTTGGCAAGTAAGCCTCATATAATCGTTGATCCAGAATTCCAATATTATATCCGGTTTAGTCACGAGATTACTGCGCCAATCTGACAATCCTTCTTTGCCCGTGACATCAAACATTAAAAACAGTCCATCCTCCGAAATCACAGTAAAAGACGTAGATAATGATGTTATTCAAGATATAGATGGTGGCGTCGAGGAACTTCGTAATTTGCTTGAAAATGCAGAGGAAAAAGAAATTTTGAACATTTTGAATCAATATATAACAAACAATCCTAAAATGCTAAATATTCTTGGCTATTACTATCAAAATTGAATTGAAGTTGAAAAGGATGAACATAAGGTATTCATTTATTTTCAAGAATCTGCCGATATGGGTAATTCAATAGGAATGAATGAGCTTGGTTATTGCTATCAACATGGAATCGGAGTTGAAAAGAATGAACATGAGGCGTTCATATATTTTCAAAAATCAGCTGATTTGGGATATGCTACTGGAATAAATAATCTTGCGTATTGTTACAATAATGGAATTGGAGTTGAAAAGGATGAACATATGGCGTTCATTAATTTTCAAAAGGCGGCTGATTTGGATAATGTTTTTGGAGCATTTAATCTTGGTGATTGTTATGAAAAAGGAATTGGGGTTGAAAAGAATGAATATAATGCATTTATTTATTATCAAAAATCTGCTGACTTGGAAAATGTTAATGGAATGTACAGACTCGGACGTTGTTACTTAAAAGGAATTGGTGTTGAGAAGGACGAACATAAGGCATTTATGTATTTTCAAAAATCAGCTGAAATGGGTAACGTTGATGGAATGTTTCAAGTTGGCTATTGTTATCAAAATGGAATAGGTATTAAAAAGAATGAATACGATGCATTTATCTACTATAGTAAATCAGCGAAGATGAATCATACTGGTGGAATATTTAAATGCTTTCAAAAGTTCGCTGAAATGAAATCTTCTAATGCATTTCTTATGATTGGTTTTTTTTATGAGTATGGAATAGAAGTTGAAAAGGATGAACGTAAAGCATTTATTCATTATCAAAAATCTGCAGATATGGGAAATGTTGATGGAATTTTTCAGATTGGTAGTTGCAATGGTGAAGGTATCGGAGTTGAGAAAGACGAACATAATGCATTTATTCATTATCAAAAATGTGCTGATATGGGACATCTCGGTGGGACGTTAATGGTTGGCCATTGCTATCAAAACGGTATAGGTGTTGAAAAAGATGAATCCGCTGCATCTCTTAATTTTCAAAAATATGCCAAAATGAGATATGCGGAAGAAATATTTCAAATTGGCAACAACTATTTAAAAGAAGCCGAAGAGGAAAAATGTAAATTGAAGGCGTTTATTTATCATCAAAACTCAGCTGATATGGGAAATTCTTTCGCGATGAACAGTCTCGGTAATTGTTATAAAGATGGAATAGGAGTTAAAAAGGATGAACATCAAGCATTTATTTGTTATCAAAAATCAGTTGAAATGAGAAATTCTAATGGAATGCTCTTACTTGGATATTGCTATGAGAAAGGAATTGGGATTGAAAAGGATGAGCATACAGCATTCGTTTATTATCAGAAATCTGCTGAGGCGGGGAATGCCGTTGGAATATCTCAAGTTGGTTATTGCTATAAACGTGGAATTGGAGTTAAAAGGGATGAGCATAGGGCATTCGTTAATTATCAAAAATTAGCCAATATGGGAAGTAGAAATGGAATGCTTCAAGTTGGCTATTGCTACCAAAATGGAGTGGGTGTTGAAAAGAACAACCTTCAGGCATTTATTCATTATCAGAAATCAGCAATGATGATGAACGCCGAAGGAGAATTTCAATTAGGTAGTTGTTACTTAAATGGTATAGGAGTTGAAAGAGATGAAAATGAGGCATTTTTTCATTTTCTAAAATCAGTAGAAATGGGTCATCGTGCCGCGACATTTCAAATTCATAATTGTTTTATATATGGGTTATTTGATGAATATAAGGCGTTTGTCTATTTTCAAAAGTCTGCTGAGACGAACAATTCTGACGGAATGTTACAAGTTGGTAATTGCTATTTAAATGCAATAGGAACTGAAAAAGATTTGCATAAAGCGTTTATTTATTATCAAAAATCTGCTGAAACAGAAAATGCCAAAGGAGTTTTCTTACTTGGAAATTGCTATGAAAAAGGAATTGGTATTGAAAAGAATGAGCATAAAGCCTTCATTCATTATCAAAAATCTGCTGAGATGGGATGTGGAGATGGGTTGAATCGAGTTGGATACTGTTATGATAATGGAATTGGAGTTGAAATTGATAAGCATAAAGCATTCATTTATTATCAAAAATCTGCTAATATAGGGCATGCTAATGGAACATATAATCTTGGTATTTGCTATGAAAATGGGATTGGAATTAATAGGGATGAACATAAAGCATTCATTTTATACCAAACAACTTCAGAGTTAGGAGATACTAGGGGAACATATAATCTTGGTGTTTGTTATGAAAATGGAATTGGAGTTAGAAAAGATGATTATACGGCATTCATTTTTTATCAAAAATCTGCTAAAATGGGAGATTCCGATGGAATGTTTAAAGTTGGTTATTGCTATCAAACCGGAATGGGAATCGAAAGGAATGAGCACAATGCATTTATTTATTATCAAAAATCAGCCGAACTAGGGCATGTTGATGGAATGTTTAAAGTTGGTTATTGCTATCAAAATGCTATCGGGGTGGAAAACGATGAACAAAAAGCATACATTTACTATCGAAAATCAGCTGAAATTGGAAATGCTAATGGAAAGTTTATTTACTATAAAAAATTGGCTGAGACGGGAGATGCCAACATGATATTTCAAGTTGGAAATTGCTATCTGAATGGGGTAGGTGTTGAGAAAGACGAATATGAAGCGTTCATAAGTTATAAAAAAGCTGCCGAGCTGATGGAATATTTCAAATTGGTTATTGTTATCAAAACGGAATTGGGGTTGAAAAGGATGACTATAATGCATTTATCCATTATCAAAAATCTGCCGATATGGCGCATATTGGTGGAATAAATCACCTTGCTTATTGTTATAATCACGGAATAGGAACTGAAGAGGATATGCACAAGGCATTTCTATATTATCAAAAATCTGCTGACATGGATGATTCTGATGGAGCACTTTTAGTTGGCCATTCTTATTGTTTAGGAGATGGAGTTGAAGCGGATAAACATAAGGCATTTATTTATTATCAAAAATCCTCTGATTTAGGTAATGCTGAAGGAACATTAAGTGTTGGTTATTGTTATGAAGAAGGATATGGAATTGAAAAAGACGAACATAAAGCATTCATTTATTACCAAAAAGCTTCTGATATGAGTAATGCTACTGGAGCATATAACGTTGGTTGTTGTTATCAAAATGGTATTGGAGTTGAAAAAGATGAATATAAAGCATTCATTTATTATCGAAAATCTGCTGATATGGGTTATGCTAATGGAATATGTTATCAAAATGGAATAGGAATTAAAAAAGATGAACATCGTGCATTTCTTTATTATCAAGAGTCAGCTGAGATGGGACATGCTGACGGGATGCTTAAAGTTGGCGAATGTTATAGTGAAGGAATTGGAACAGAAAAGGAAGAATATAAAGCATTCATATATTATAAAAAATCTGCTGAGATGGGAAATGCTGACGGAATGTTTCAAACTGGCATTTGTTATAGTGAAGGAATTGGTGTTGCAAAGGATAAATGTTGCGCATTTATTAACTATCAAAAATCTGCTGATATGGGACATGCAGATGGAACGTTTATGGTTGCTTCTTGCTATTTAATTGGAAAAGGTGTTGAAAAGGATGCATATAAGGGACTTATTTATTACCAAAAATCTGCTAATATGGGTCATCATTATGGGATGTTAATTTATTATGAGATATTGGCCAAAATTGAGATGCTGACGGAATGTTTCAGTATGGTAATTGTTATCTAAATGGAATAGGGATTAAAAAGGATGAACATAAAGCATTTATTTATTATCAAAAATCTGCCGAGGTAGGTAGCATCAGTGGAATTTTTCAAGTCGGCTACTGTTATCAGAATGGAATAGGTGTTGCAAAAGATGAAAAGAAGGCATTTATTTATTATCAACAGTCTGCTAAGAGAGGTCATGCTAATGGAATGTTCCATACTGGCAATTGTTACTTATTTGGATTAGGTGTTGAAAAAAATGATCATGAAGCATTCATTTATTATCAGAAATCTGCTGATATGGGTCATGTTAATGGAACACATAAACTTGGGTATTGCTATGCAGAAGGAATTGGAGTTGAAAAAGATGAATATAAGGCATTCGTTTATTACCAAAAATCAGCTGAGATGGGAAGTCCTAACGGAATGAATTATCTTGGCTATTGCTATCGAGATGGAAGAGGTGTTGAAAAAAATAAATGTAAAACATTTATTTGTTTTCAGAAATCAGCAGAAATGGGAAGTTCAGATGGAATAAAGAGTCTTGGGCATTGTTATTTGCATGGAATAGGAGTTAAAAAAGATGCAAATAAGGCATTTATTCATTATCAAAAATCAGCGGAAATGGGTGATTCAAATGCAATGTCTATGGTTGGTATTTGCTATATGAACGGAATTGGCGTTGAAAAAGATGAAAATAAAGCGTTCATTTGTATTAAAAAATCTGCAGATATGGGAGATGCTACTGGAACGTATAATGTTGGATTCTGTTATAAAAATGGAATTGGAGTTGAAAAGAATGAACACATGGCATCCACTTACCGTCAAAAAGCAAATGAATTGGGTTTTTCGTTAAATCATAGTAATTTAGATAGTAATTTAGATGAGTACAAATTATTTACTCATTATCAAGAATTAGCCAAGACAGGAAATATTGATGCCACGATTAGTCTTGGGAATTGTTATTTATATGGGAAAGGTGTCAAAAAAGATGAAAATAAGGCATTTACCTATTATGAGAAATCAGCCAATTTTGGACATTCCATGGGAATATTTCGTCTTAGTGATTGCTACCTGAATGGAATTGGAGTTGAAAAGGATGAACATCGTGCGGTTATTCTATTTAAAGAATCAGCAGATATGGGATATTCTGACGCAATGATTGAACTCGGACATTGTTATAGAGAAGGAATAGGTATCGAGAAGGATGAATTTCAAGCATTTAATTACTTTCAAAAGTCTGCTGACATGGGAAGTTCTTACGGAATGCAAATAATTGGCTTCTGTTATGATTATGGAATAGGAGTTAAAGCCGACAAATTTCAGGCATTCATTTGCTATAAAAATTCGGCTGACATGGGAAACTCTTCTGGAATGCATATGGTTGGTTCTTGCTATCAAAATGGTATAGGTGTTGAAAAGGATGAAAACAAGGCATTTACATATTATCAAAAATCAGCTGCAATGGGGAATTTCTTAGGAATGAAAATGTTAGGATATTGTTATCGAAATGGAATTGGAATAACAAGAGATTTGTTAAAGGCTAAAGATTGTTTTCTTATGTAAATTCAATTTTTGATTTTTTTTCAACTATTTTTATTACTATGTAATTATAATAATAATTTTTTTGATTATTAGGGAAAAGTCCCTAACGAAAGGTTACATTATTATTATTATTTATTTATTTACAAAGATGCTTCGTTACTAATTGAAAATTTCATTTGCAAACTACATAGTCAATAAAAGGACATACGTAGAATTTGACATTGATGATGATATAAAAGAAATGTTAGAAAAGAATTCATTATCGTGGATTCCATACTGCGAACTTTAGGACATTAATATGAAAGGGAAAGGTAATTTTGCAACAGTATATTCCGCTAAATGGCGTAGTCAGGAAGGAAACTCTATTATGCTTGGGACTGTTGCACTCAAATTGATTCACAATTCAAAGGATTCACACGAGGAGCTCTTTAAAGAGGTAGTTTTATATATCTTATTTACATTTTATAAATATAATTTATATTGCCTTCAACATTATAGTTAGAATCGTATTGTAACATTGGAAATGAAAACCCTACATTTTTAAGATGCTATGGCATATCGAGGGATGTCATTTCCAAAGACTATATCCTTGTTTTGCAGTATGCAAAAATGGGATCTTTGCGTGAAAATCTTCCTGTTATAGCACGAATGGAATGGAAAAGCAAAATTAATCTGTTGATTTGTATTGTTTCTGATCTTCAGATAATTCATTCCCAAAACCTTATTCATAGAGATTTACATAGCGGTAATATATTACAAGATGAATTAAATGTCGCATATATTGCTGATTTAGGATTATCGATGTCGATGCAAGAGGAAAAAGTTGATAAAATTTATGGCATTTGCCGTATATAGCACCAGAAGTTCTTTGCGGAAAACCATATACTATAGCATCCGATATATATTCATTTGGAATAATTATGTGGGAAATTATTTTTGGAGTTGTAGCATATTCAGGTCAGGATTTTAATGCAAACCTTCAACTACAAATATGCGATGGTTTGCGACCAACTATTTGTGAGGGTGCACCACAATGTTATATTAGTCTTATGAAAAGATGTTGGGATAACGAACCGGAAAAACGTCCATCAGCAAAAGAACTTTATGAAATTTTTGCAAGTTGCAAGAACAATGAAAATATTTTAGCCCAATTACTTGAAACTGAAAAAACAATGAAAAAAGTAATTATAAATACACATTATGGAACAGTACTCATAGATAAAAATTGGTATTTAAAATATCCATCAGCATTAGAAGTAGCATTCAATACATTTGGTACGAGAAATCAAAAATTATTAGAATATGAAAAGATGAAAAGCATTAATTGTATTTACAAGTTGACATTTACCAACAGAATAACTGATTATGAAATATTTAATGTTTCAGATGAGAATTTTTTGTTGAATGATTTAATGAATCTTTAACTTCATTTAGTGTAACGAATAGAATTGTAACTAAAAAAATTGTAGCTAAAAAAAAATTCTATTACTTCCCGATATCGTTAGAGCTTGTAAATGGACCATTTTGCGTGATATAGTACAATAAATAAAAAATTTTACAGAATTTTTACAGTATTATTCGATAAATTTGGCGAAAAATTTATTTAATCGTTCACACGAAAATTATTTACTAAAAAAACATGAAAGTGCAAAATTCAAAAGAGAAAAACGTTAGTATTAAACAGCGAAAAGAATTATTTAAAAAAAAATTTTTTAATCAATATGTAATCATTGTGAAAATAATATTTGAGAATTCATTCCTTAATTACGGCGCAAACTCGAACATTCGTTATTCGATTGAATTCTTTTCCGATTTTCCCTTTATCATCTTATAAATTTATCACTATAGCATTACTAACACGTACGTACGTACATATTAAGTAAAATTTATGCTTTTGACTTCGATATTGCAACTCTAAATTCTTATGTATATTAGACATTATATAAACTTGAATGTGATTGAAATCTAGATTAATTCCTTGAATAATCCGGTTTATTAAAATAGAATTTCTTGAATAATCCGGTTTTATTAAATTCGAATTTCTTGAATAATCCGGTTTTATTAAAACCGGGTTTAAATTTGGATGCAACAAACCGGTTCCAACCTCTATTTGGGACTAATATTTGGACAGCGCATTATAATATTCGGTCAAATAATTTTGATTTGACTCAAGACAATCGTCAAGAAGCATTGTATTAAGATATTTCGGTCTAATAAAAGATTACGCCTCAAATTCTGCAGACTCAAATTATTAATAAAAATGCTGACCAATAAAATACACTATTTTAATTGTGAATTTTGCAAATTCCGCAAATTTTACTAATTCTGCAAATTTCACAAATTCCGCAATTTCGCAAATTCAGTGAATTCAGGAAAAATGCACCGCAAAATTTGCAGAATTTCTGCAATTGCAGAATTCTGGACAGCTTAATATTGCCTTATAATGTAAACAATCTTTCATTATGTAGTCATTCACACAATGAATCATTTATTATTGGAAAATTTTCATTCCGATAAAGAAAATTACTAAATAAAAACAAGAAAATCTCATATAATTACTTGCTTCTATAAATAAGGCATTGTAATAGATTAAATAATCTAACTTTTTAAGAGTCACGCTTTAGGAATATGAGTACAATTGAAAAAATTCAAGAGGATTTAAAGAATGATGCAAAAATTCGTGAATGTTGGATTAAGAATGTTTGCGATCACGATAAATACGCCAAATTTAAAACTAAAGAAATTTATGATTTCATTATCGTGGGAGCTGGTACTGCTGGATGCGTGCTTGCTAGAGAATTGATTCATTGTATTCCAAATATTAACGTTCTAGTACTGGAAGCTGGAGGTCCTGATACTTATTCTAATGGTCTAATTAACTTGCCTTGTGCTGCTTTTCAGGTAATAAGCATTTACTGTAATGCTTTTATAGATCGTGTGGTAGCAATTATCTTTTGTATTAATTAGTTTCTAAACATAGGTTTTCCAAATGAGTGAACATAACTGGGGATATGTTACTCAGGAACAAAAGATAAAAAGTTCTGTAAACCCTACTAAAGAAATATTAAAAAATGGATTCCCTTATTTACGCGGAAAGGTTTGGGGAGGAACCAGTTCTATAAATGCAATGATTTACATGCAAGTTTCTCGATGTTATAAATATACTTTATTTACGGTATTAGGTCTTTTTTTTTAAAGTTATATCTTTGATTTATTTTTAGGCGTGGTCAGGCAAAAGGGTATGATAATTGGGCAGCCCAAGGTCCTGAATACAAAATTTGGGATTGGGACCATTGTCTAGAAGGTATAACTCTATTATTTTGATTTAATTTGAATCACTCGATTTTACTCAGAATATACATGCTTTCTCTCTTAAAAGCATTTAAAGCGATAGAAAATAATTCAAGAAAGAATCCTGATGAAACTTTTAAAAAGTTCCATGGATTTAATGGTTTACTTCATGTGCAAGATAACCAAAATGGAATTTACGATGTTATGTCAGGTTTAATTGAAGCTGCAAAAAACCTTGGTATTCCTTATAATGACGATTTTAATGGTGAAAGACAGAATGGTGTTGGAACATTTCAGGTACCTTAATAATAAAATTTTCTGTTTACAAATCAATTTTGGTTTACGGTTTTTTTTTTAATATGCTAATTCATAAATTATATAGTTTACAATCAAGGATGGAAAAAGATGTTCTTTGGCTAATAGTTATTTAAAAGATGCATTAGAAAAAGTCGAATTATATTCAGGTGATGGTTTCAGAAAGGTTGTGTCAGTAGATGTTAGGTCATTTGCTCACGTACTAAATATTATTTGGGATGAGGAGAATAAAGAAGAAAATATTGCGATTGGTGTGAGATATTTTTGTAATGGTGTTGTACGTGAGGCTTTCATTGCTCCGAAAGGAGAAGTCATTCTTTGTGGTGGTGCTCTTAATAGTCCTCAGGTAACTATTAACAGTTATAATGATATGTTATCATAAATTTCTCCCCTTATTTTTATTTTTATTTTTTTTAAGATCTTAATGCTTTCTGGCATTGGACCGAAAGAAAATCTTGAATCAAATAATATAAAAGTCCGTAAAGAACTACCAGTTGGAAGAAATTTATTAGATCATCCAGGCGGTACTATCGTTGCTAAATCGACTCCAAGTGCAGTCAATCATTGGAGTAATGGAGCTGAAGTTGGAATCATTCATAAAGCTAACGTCGAAGGGAAGATTCCTTGTAAAGATGACTTCTTTGACGAGAATCCTGATATTGAAATTATGGGTATGTTTTTATCAAAATACGAATTTATATAATTATGTTAATTAATTGACTTACCGGTAAATATTATATAAATAGTATCCCCAATCCAAATTAGTTTAATGGATCCCTCGGCAAAACCTGATGACAATCAAAATAAACTTGACGGGATTGTTCTAATCTCTACTCTTAATATTCCATCAAGCGTTGGTTATCTAGAACTTAACAGTAGTAATCCATTTGATCAACCAAAGATATGTTTAAACTATTTTGAAAAGTCAGATGATTTATATAGAATAATTAGTTCACTTAAATTATGTCGTGAAATACTTGAACAACCTCCACTAAGCACTGTTTACAATGTTAAAGAACTTGGAAATAATGATGATATGAGTGATGAGGATTGGGAAAGGGTTATTCTGAATACTGTACATATAAACTTATTTTTTATATTGCATATGAATGTATTTTATACAAAATTCTTAATCTAATTTCTACTTTATTTGTGTTTAGTCAACATCGCTCCATGCAAGTGGAACAGTAAAAATGGCACCAGAATCTAAAGATGGAGTAGTTAATCATCGACTTCAAGTTTATGGTACGAAAAATCTTCGGGTTGTTGATGCCTCGATATTTCCATATATTCCAAGCGGAAACCCAAATGCACCTATAGCCATGGTTGCTTGGAGAGCGAGTCGTTTAATTGCTGAAGATTATATGAAAATGTGCTAGGCAAATTATAAGCGATTCATAAAATATTTATAAGTAAAATAACCAGTCAATAAATTATAATCGCACAGTCAAATTTATATTTTTATTCACAATATCATATAAACGATTTAATAAAATTTTACAAATTATATAATGATTTTGATTTTCCTACAAATATCTGATTATCAGACCTCAAGGACTACATGTTTTCATTCCTTGTTTTGCGTGATTGTTCGCGCAACTATCTTATGATACGTATTACAGAGTGCAATGTATACCATTATCCATAGATATCAATTTTAATAATATTCTGAAATTTGGATGTTTAAAGAAATCCTATTGGCTGATCACCATAACTTTAACCAATCAGATTTTAGAATTTTTTAATCTGAAATATTTCATATTCCTCTGCCAAAAAGTATATCTTTTTAAAATAAAAAAAGATTTGCTTTCTTTATATATAGCTTTACTTCTAATTAGTTTTAATTTCTCGCCAATATTTGTGAGCTTGAAGACTAAAACAGAGAAGTCTACCAAAATCTGGATCGCAATTAGAACAGTATTAGAACCACAGTGACTTTCATTTCCTAGTTCTTTCACGCGACTTAAAATAGGGATATATATACAGTATATAAAGATACGTTCAGTTATATAATTTCATTAAAATTAGGATTCCGGGGTTAGTCTAGTGTTAGGGTGAAGACAAGTCTATAGGTAAAATCATCTCCCCGGCATTATTAGTATATCAAGATAGGTTTAGATAGCCTTTTTGGCATATTTGGCCTTTTTTTCAGATTTGCTAGACAAAATTTTACAACTTGGTTGGCTGGTAATCACATGATTAGACACGGCTTTAATTTTTCATATTATTAAGTCTAGTTTTATTAGTTTTAATATATGCAAGTAAAACTGGTTCTAATTTATAATTTATTAATAAAGTACCGACTTAACATTTATTTGGATGTAATTTTATCGTTTTATTCCATACAATAATATATACATAATTTTTCAATATTAATTTTTATGCTGTTAAAGCATAAAGTACTATATGTAGTTTTAAACCTATCGTTTGTATTTTTTTTTTTTTTTGTTTCCAAATACCGGTAAACAAGGTTATTACAGTATACGCAATTGTTTTAAAAGTCAATTGGACATCAAATTTGTCAACACTGACTGATAATTCTAAAATTAATTTAATTTTTTATCTCTTTATTAGTATTAGCTTTAAGAAAGTTTTATACTTTGATAAAAGTTTTGACATAATATTTTCGACAATTTTATCATTAGAATTTGGAACATATTTCATTAGGAATTTGAATCTCGTGAATTAATGAAACAATTTATAATAATATCGGCATGTGCCTCAACATTTTGAAAAATTTTTATCACTCGTCATTTGGAAGGGTTTAAAAATCATCATATAGTACATGATTTTTATTTATATATATTCTATTAGTCTATCAGTTTTTTTAAGTTAAAACCTTAATTTAAGCTGGTCCGACCGATTACGACTTACAACTGAATTCTGAAAGTCGTTAGGTCCTTGATTCGTTACCGTCCGATTCCATCGAAGAACGATCTACCTCAATCAATTGGTGTATGTTGATCAATTGGTGAATTCTGATCAATTGGTGTGTTGTGATCATTCGGTGTGTTGTGATCATTTTGTGTGGTTTGTGTAACTGTCGGTCGTTCAATCCGTCTTCTCTTGGCCATGATACGCTTCACTTCATCTTCATGAAGCCCTTCATTTATTAACAATTCCACTTGACTGGTCTCCTCATCTTCAGGAACTCTATAGGAATATTTCAAAAAAGTTGTTTTTCCATAATTCTCTGGTACTCGTACTCTCTCCTGTAATGACAAGTAAAATCAGTAAAAAATAGTGAATGTAAAGTATAATGAAATATCATCTTATATTATTACTTACTGTTTGTCGTCTACGTTTCATATTCCACCTAACTGCAAAAGGAACGTAAACCATTACTTTCTCTTTTGTTTCATCTTCGTCAACATAACGTTCCATAAATAAAAGTTGTGAATTTTTTGGAATCTGATTCTTGTCAGTAACATAATCTCTAACCCATTTATAATTATATTCCTTTTAAAATATTGACATAATCAACATAATCAATAAATGATAATGATATAATAAGCATAAAAAAATTTTTAATTTTAAAAAATTATATACGAACTCCTTGACCATCATCGTATGATTTAAGATTTGATAATCTTTGTGCAGTTTCAGCTGATGGGACATATAACATCAAAAACTTCTCATTTCCAGACACTACTGGATTGATTAATGCCTTACGAATTCGTTCTGGTCTATTTCTCCCATGATCCTATAAATATTTATTAAATTTTTTGATGATAATTTTTATATAAAATTGAAATATATTAAATCTCGATCTCACTTCATCGTCTTCCATGAGCAGGCCTTCCCAAGGATCATTATCAAAACTGGCTTGTACAACCACAATATGTTGATATTCAAATTCTGGTAATATAGAAAGAATTTCTTCAGGTGTTGCATTCGGATTTTTAGGATGTGTAAGTTTTTTAAGTTCATTTGGATCATTTGCGACTCTAAAGGATTCTTCAATCGCGGCAATCTGTTCTTCGTGACTTTGCTCTAAATCCATCTGATTGACTTTTAAAGTGGCCATGCTATAAAAAGTTTAATCATGAATATTCTATATTAAATATCAGAAATAAATTTAATTAGCAATTCACATAAGAACAGGAAATTTTAATTATAAAAGTTGGGGATAAATATCTATATAGTTTTAATAGTAATATGGAATCCAAATTTCCAAAATTATAGTAAAAAGATCGTTTTTTTTAAAAAAAATTTTATCTGACTTTTGACAAAAAAAAAGTCAAATACCATATTTTTATGCCTATATAATTTTGTTGTAAGTGGGAATGGAATCATAATAGGTTCGGGAATCCACTTAGATTAGAACAAAATAATTATACTAAAAATCCCAATCCTAACCTTAAAAATTCCGAATCAACTTAAATTCAGTTCCCACTTACGACAGTTTAATTTTATATTATATTTCAACTATATTAATACTTTATATTATAGGGAAATTGGATTCCAATATTTTGAAATATTATAGTAAAATTTCCCTATTTTTATTCTATAAAACTTCCTGTTCTTATGTGAATTGCTAATTACAGCTGTTTTCAAAAAGATGTGGAAACCGATTTCCATATACCCATGTGGGGAATCGAAGAATGTGGAATTCTGCTTAGTAAAAATTAAAAATCCGATTATAGCGGGTCTTAAAGACTCTGGAAATTTGGGAATTCCCCATGGTATAGTGATCTGCGTCTTCCACAAATTTTTGAAAACGGCTGTAAAATAAAAAATAAGCCATAGATATTCACCGACTTTCCATCGTTTTATCCGTATTGTCAGCACGATATACGGTTTCAGATGCACTTATATACTGAGTTCTACGCAACCATGGCTTTGGTCTATTTGAATGCCTTTTCAATTGTGCTAATCCTTTAATAACATTTGCATGATCTTTGGGTGGAACTACTAGACAGGTATCTTTGGAGTCGAGATGACCTATTCTTCTCGGATTTATTTCTATCAGTTAAATAAATAAATAAGTAAATAAAAATTTAGAATTACTAATTTAAAAATGCCTAACAAGAATTCCAACGAACCATAATCTTCTCCGTGAAAAGCACTAGGAACAGAACTTAAGTCATATGTCATCCCTAAATCGGTGTCACTGAGTAAAGAAAGGCGCTTCGTTTGAAAAGTACGTGCAACCCGATTGATATTGGTTATTCTTTCCAGATCTGGTTTCCATACCAGATCCAGCGGAGGATCAACGGGTGGAGGAATTAGGTGTCGATATTTCAAACCGCATAAATAGCTATAATCCGAACGTACTTTTCTATTCTGAACATTATTATGACTTTTAAGGCAGTGGAAGGAAAGGGTTAACCAAGGTGTAAACTATATAAGAAAATCATAAATTTTAGATATAGTTACTTTGGTCTTGTTGACATGGTTCTAACTTTAGAAAAAAATGATAACGATAAAAAAAAGCCTTATTGTACAAGAGCATAACAGTTCTTTTTATTGGTTATCATAATTAACCACGTGTTAGGTCCACCTAAAAGACAATGTCATATAGGGCAAAAAAGTGATATTTTTGAGAATAAGTGTAAATTCATGTTTAAAAGAATTAAAACACCAGGCTATGGAATAATGTTTTCAATAAATAATCGTGCATGGTTAGATATGTTGAGAAAAAAAGCTAAATATCGAAAACATATACAGTGGCTCTCGATATAACGTAGTACCTCGGGCACATAGTAGGAATGGTAAAAAATCATTTTTCACCGATTTAAATCATGTTCCGAATATATTAAATTTAAACCTCAGCATATCTGGAGTATAATCATCGCATGATTTAAATCGGTGAAAAATGATTT
>CAJVPU010000866.1:0-15033 GCA_910591775.1 Dentiscutata heterogama | reverse complement strand
ATTTACATAGTGATTTGCATCACGTTACACTATGTTTATTCTTCTGTTGACTGGCGGATTATCAATTAAGATACAAAAATTATATATACTAAACTAACAATTAGATTATTATAAAATTTTTCAAAAAGTTTAAAGATTTTTTAAAAAATCTAATATTAAAATAATAAAAGCTCTTATAAATTAAAAAAAATTAATTCTAAAAAAAGATAAATAAATAGCAAGTTTTTTAAATATTGCTTATTCTAGTATAGTATTTTTAATTAAAAAAGTATATAATATAAAATAAAAAATTTTAAGATCTCATTTAGTATAGGTAGAAATATAAAAATATTATTTAATAGAAAAAAAAACACTAACTTTAACTCTAACCACTGCCAGACAAAACTCTTTTCAATAATCCCTTGTATCAAATTTTCAATAACCAAAATTTCAAAAAAAATCTGTTATTAGAAATAAAAGAAGAAAGATAGTTATCTAATAAGTTAGCACTAGTTATTTAAAGATAGTTCTCATATGCTACTTGCTAACTGGCTTGGAGTTTATCACTTACCACAAGAGCAGCACCTGTCGTTTAGAGGTAGTTTTCATATACTATCTGCTGACAAGTTTAGAGTTTATCACTTACTGTAACAAAAAGTCTTCTGTACTTCACTCTTTCTCTAGTTAGAATAGATACTCTTTTTTGCAAAAAAATAAACACTCTTTAAGAAATAGTACAAGAAACTCCTTCTTTTTATTTTTTTCACCTCTCTGCTAGTCTTCTAAAATTTTTGTTAAAAAGTGGATAATTTGGTTTACCTCCTTCAAAAAATTAGCATTGTTTACACTTTCTAATTTGGACGTACTCAGTAGAATGCAATCATGTATTATGTTTGTTTACAAATATAGTGCTACCTCACGGGTTAGATCAAAGTCAGATCAGGACCTAATAGTTAAAGAGATTTCTGAAGGTAGTCGGTTAGTCAGAAGGAGAAATATACATTAAAGCGATGCTTTACAAGAGAGATATACAATTGTTGCAATTGTTATATAATTTTTATCTACCTGGTACAGGTTATAATAGTGCATTTTTACAGACTCTTCTTTTTTGTTTTTTTTATACTATTTTCTAGTCTTTTAGCCTTTTTAGTTTAGTTTAGTTTTATGTTAGATTAGCCTTCTTGTCTATCATGTGTTTTTTTTCTTTTTTTATTTTTCTTACTCTTTTTTTTCTTCTATTATTTTTGGTTTTCTTTTTAGTATTTTTGTCTTCTTGATATGTTCTTTTTTTTTAAACCTCTCTTCTTTTATAGTCCTTATTATATTCCTTATTAGTCAAAGAAATACAAAAAAGAGAAGCCATTGTGGTGTGGCAATTAGGCTAGTTTAATATAAGCCTCTAATCTTAGACTTCAGATTAGTATAGTGGGTTGTACTTGGGCACCTTTAAGATAGCTAAATAATGTTAGGTTTGCAAATTAAGAGTAAATGGGTATAGTTATTCAGTATTTTGTATATTGATATTATACTTAGAATCTTAATAAAATACTGGCAAAACTGCCTAAGTTTAAAAAAAAAAAAAAACTTTAACTCTAACCTAACTATAATTTAAACTATAGCTCTTATTCTAATATTAATATTTATAAATTTAATTAAATTAGTTTAAATAATTATATTTATATATTAAAATCTTATAATACTTTTATATTTCTATTTATACTAAATATTAGCTAAAATAGGATATACCTTATAAAAATATAATACAATTATACTTTTATATAAACATCTTCTATATAAATATGTCATCTTTATAAGTATATTTATTTTTTGAACTTACTTATTATTAAACATATAAAAATTACTCTTTATATGTATAAGCTTATTTTCTATATAAAAATGCTTTTTATAAATTTTAACAATATGATTATATACAGTATTGTTAATAGATATAAATATAAACATAAACTGTTTATAGACATAAATATTTTTTTTTTTTTTTTTAAAAAAGAGGTCTTTCCTTTATTCCTTTATTTCAAAATATATAATTGAATACAACTCATACAAATTTATACATTTAACAAAAGGGAGTAGAAGTTAGGGCTAAGTTTTACACTCAACCTATTCTTAGCTAAAATGGTTGCAAACCTCTAGACTATGTAATTAAGGAGTGGGAATGTAGAATTATTGTAAATAAATTTGTTAATTCATGTAATAAATTGTCTATCTGTTGAGCTAAAGAGAGTATTAGTTTCTAAAGAGGTAATAATAATTAAGAAGTTAGGAGTAGATTGTTGTATACAAGTTCAGCTTAGTTTCCATATTTCTTCATATATGCTTTTAGTGATGGTATGATATATTTGTGAAATTACAGTATTGTTTTGAAGAGGTAACCCTAATTTTGTGGGTGTTGTTGAGCTGATGAATCTGATAGAGATTTGTTTTTTGATATGAATTGTGATAAAGTCTTGTATAAACTTGTAAGTTGTTGATGTATTTATCTTCTTTGTTTGGCATACTTTAGTTATTGCTTTATATATAATTTCTTCAATATTAATTGGATTGTGCGAGCATGTGAGCATGTAGACTGTATCTTCAAGTATTTGAAAGCATTTTGCACAGAAAGGATTGGGATGTGCTAATGAGTTTCTGTGGTATAGATGTAAGTGAGTTGGCAATTCAGAAGTTAGTAGTTTACTTTGAAAGTTTTTAAGATTGATTTGGTAGGGCAGATGTTTCAACAAAGTGGATTGTCCTAGTAATTTAGATAGTCGAAGTTAGTTTTCAGTTAATATTTGAAAGTCTTTATATGATTGATTTGATTCAGTTTTATTTATTCTATTAGATAGTGGCTTTTGCTTTTTAAATAATTTTAGACATTTGATGGATTGAGTATGTTGTAGAAATGCTGCTAATACAGGGTGTAAAGTTGGAGTTTAATACTGCTTATATTAGAATCTTGATTTTTTTTTTTGATAGGTTTTGTTGATAATGTGGTCTTTAGCCAAAATAATTGCTCTTATTGTTAATATTATGTTGTTAAATAGGATTTTGTGAAGGTGTTGTTGGTGATATGATGGAAGATTAAGTATGGATTGAATTTTTGATTGTAGCTATCTTTTGTCAGTAGTGATATTTATTTTTGTTCAGGGAGAGAAGATAGTGTAAATTATTGCTAGTATTGTAAATGTAGCATAGGTATAGAATGGGAAGGATTTGTTTGTAGTGTGCCAGATTTGCTGGTTGTGTTGAAACTGAATCTGTAAGAAGGAGGTTTTTTCCTTGTCAGCTGAGTTTATCTTTTTTGATTTGGCTGTAATATATACTTATATGTGTTTAGGGAAAGTAGAGTTAGTATATAGTGTCCAAATTTGGGTTTTGATATTCTCAAATAGTTGTAGGAAGTGGTATGTGGTACGGTAGTCTGTCGTTGGTAGGGGAGGTGTATTGCATATTTGATAAGGATGTGATATTAATAGCCACAGTAGACAACTGAATTGTCCATGGATTTGTTTTTTGTAGTTAACTTGAATATTGTATATTGATGTTATTGGGGCTGTAAAAAAAACAGAATTTGGTTTTAAGGGAGTAGTTTTTTTTCTGACATCCCAAACAGGGAACAAGTTGTTTTGGATCAAGTAGGTGTTGGGTGTAGGATTCCAAGCACTGACCCGGATAACCGTGAAACTGATAACCCAACCCAAAAAAATTACTATCCGGGTCATATTTTTGACAAACCGGTTTAATATCATAAACGGGTTATCCGTCAATAAGCGGGTCACCCGTCAATAAATGGGTTACCCGTCGATAAATGTGTCACCTGTTAATAAGCTATAGGAGGACATTCGTCTGATTGGCTGATGTAAATCAATTGTCTAGGTAGCTTATTTATACAACGTTTCACTAACAAAAAATCACTGTTAAAGCCATTTATCGCTTCGATAGAACGTCTAGATTCATCATGCAAAAATAATCAGTAATAATCAGTATCCCATGAACTTTGCTAAGAAGGCAAAATATGCCTACCGTTTATCGGACTATATCAAATTATACTGTAAAGTGAAGGTAACCAGAAACGTTTTCGTCTAAAACTATTTTATTACGCTAGATTTGAATAAACTTTTATTTTTAACTTTTTAATTTGAATAGGTACAAGTTCTTTAGCAGAGAGGATCCGGGCTCAATATTTTAATTTGGTCAGTTCTTGTAGTGTGTTTGAGTTGGTCAACCGTAGATTAATAGTTAAAAGATTTAATTTATATCTTACATGATAGATTCTTTAATGAGTTTGGGTTTATTAGTAATAAATATCAATTTACCCACTTTACGCGTATATATCTATTCTCTACATATAAATAATAAATTCTTTCGCGTATATTTTTAGTTTGTAAGCTTCTTTATACGAAATTTCTATATTTGGTTGTATTGTTGACTTCAGTTATCTGGGTCAACTGGGTGACCCGTTTTATTCGGATAGTTGAATCACCCGATTACAACCGGGTGACCCGTTTTAATCGGGTAACTGGGTTTAGTTTCGGGTACCCGGTTGGAAAAGATAATTGACCCGACGGGTCACGGATAGGGATTTTCAAACCAGTTTGGAACCCTAGTTGGGTGTAGTGTTTAATTCTTGCTGAATTGTTTGTCACGCTAGTGATTTTGCCAAATTTTTTAAAATATGTAATAATCTATCTGCAGGTATGTGGGTTGATTGGTGTAAATGTGAATGGGTTAGAGAAAGTTAGTGTAGTAGATGGGTTGGTGAGGTTAGTTATCTTGTTAGTGATATTTTTAAACCAGCAGGAGATTTTTCCTCTAGGAATTTTTTGGATGTTATAATGGAATAAGTGCTAGTTGAGGGTGTGGGTGTTGATTTAGTCGAGGAACTGTTCTATACAGGTAATATTATGTATATTTAATTTGTGTTTAATTGCAGCTAGTTGTTTGGTTGACATTAGAATTGAGTTGATTGAGGTGTCTTTAAGTTGTTTTGGGATTGGCCATGGGTTGGTTGGGTGTGCTAGTTAGATATTTAGATTATAAAGTATTATTATTAGTTGTGCAGTATTTGTTTTGTATTTACTTGTGGGGAAGATGAGTTGTTTGGAGAAGATGGATTGGTTTGAATTGGCTATGTTTTAGAGTTGTTGTAGCCGTATTTTGATGCTTGAATTATTGAAGTTTTGTGAGTAGATGCTGCAATCTAAAGTTCTAATTTGTTGTTGCTATCGAATGCTGTAAAGTGTATTTAGCATATTTATTGCAGAGTGGTGGATTGTCAAATTGGGTGTGGATCGGGCGAGCTGTGTTTTTTGCTTTACTATGTTAGTATAAAGTCTTGTAATTTTAGAGCAAGCATGTTTTATCAGATGTGTACTTTGTATCTGGTATGCAGCCCATGTTAGAATCACATTGTTAATAATATAGATAGCTTGTTTATCTGTAATTCTTGCATATTGGATTTTGTTAATGTTGGTTGTAATTTCGTTCATGATAAGAGTTTTTGCTACTTTTAGTGAGGGATCTCAGGTGAGCCAAACGCCCAAGTGCCAGAAGATATCTTTTGGTTTGATATTAGGGATAGTCTGTCTACAGAATGTAATGGATGCTTGTGGGTCGGGGTCATTGGATATTAATATTGATTTGTATGAGTTGACTTTGATGTTTGCATAAAATAGGAAGAAGTTAACTGTCTCAAGTATATCTTGTAGTTTGTTTTTATTTTTTGCAATCTATATAGTATCATCCATGTATGCTACTACTGAAGCATGTGTTGATATAGTCCTGAAGGGAGTGTTTGTATCTAGCAAATATCCTTGGTAGATGGTGTTAATTCAGCTAATTAGTAAATTGTAGTATATTCTCTAGAGTATTGGGGAGAAGGTTTCTTCTTGATCAATTCTATCTTGTACTGTATAGGGTTCAGTTATTCGAATATTTGTTAATATAGTATTTTTTTTAATATTTAGAAGATGGCTAAGAAGGTTAGTAATTTTTTTCAGGATATAGATTCTTTGCAAGGTTTTTATAAGAAGAGAGATGTAGATGGTGTGTATGTCTCAGATATATTTTGTGCAAGAATCCAATATTCTTTGTTGGTGATATTTGCATGTTCAATGATATAAGTTACAGTTTGGATTGGTTGGAGGGTTGATGTAAATGGAAGGGCTGCATTGTTGTTTTTTGAAAGAATTTAGTGTTTAGTAAGTATTTGGTTTAGACAGAGTATTAGTATTTTTGTAAAAATTTTTCATGTGTATTCAATTAGTGTGAAGGACGTGTATAATTTAAATTGTTATTGTAGTGTTGTTTTTTTGGAATAGCCCATATATTTGCCATCTCCCAGCTTTTTGGTGCTTGTTCTAATTCCAAGCATACATTGAAGATTAGAAGTAATAATATTGATTGCAGTGTAAGGTAAGTGTTTTAACATTTCATTGAATATGCCTGATGGCCCAGTTGCTTTTTGTGTTGGAGTAGTATTGATTATAGTGGTTATTTTATCATGCATTATCAGTAGAGTGAGATTATTGTAGATATGAGGTGAGATGTTGGGGAGAGGTTGTAGATAGGGTGTCCATTCCTGTTTGAAGTTTGTGTTTGTTGGATTAGACTTGGTCTATTTGTTGAAGTGGTCTCTTGTCACTTGTTTTATTTTCTTTGGATCCATGATTATTTTATTAGAGGTGATTATTTTGTCGTAGGAAATATTTGCTTTTTCACACTTTAGTATGCTATTAATCATGCTTGAGGTGTTTGTTTCCATATTATTGTAGCTGAATATAGAAGTTTATTTTTTCTCTTTGTGCTGCTTTAGTCTCAATGCTTTAGGCTTTCTATATTGTATTTTTTAGATTTTTAAGTGTTACAAGGAATTGGGTATAGTTAGTTGTCAAATCGTCAAGTTGGCAGGGTGTTGTCTATATTTTGGTTAGGAAATTTATTTTGTTGAGTGAAGCATTGATTGCTTGGACTATGAAGGTAGGTGAGTATGAGGGTTGAATTGAGCAGGTATTGCGAAGTGTGTTATTGTTTGTTTTGAGTGCTATATGAAGTTTGGTGACTTTTGATGAGAAAGCGTAAAAGGTTTTTCGTGACTTGAGAGTTGTTAGTATTTCCTGATTGGCAATTGCCTTGATTGTGTTTGACCACTTGTTCTAATATTTGTTAAGTTGGACTTGGTTGGTAGAGAGGACGATATGTTTAAGGTCTTGAACTTGTTTTCAATAGCTTTTGAAAACTCTTGCCAGGAGTCTGAGTTCATTTGTTTGTAGAGATAGATTTTTATTTTCTTTTTTTTAGTTCGTAAGATTTTGAGGTTAAAGTTAGTTGTCCAAGTAGTCTGAATAATCATATAGTCACTGTTGGTGATTTCTGTTGGGTCTATTAATAAGTGTGAGCTAAAGTTAAGAATTATTTATGGATTAACCCAAATGTCATCGATTTGACTGTATAGAGGGTCACATTTTCAGGTAGGTCCTGCAACTGAGAAAAAATTAAGGAGACTCGAAGATAATAAGAATTGCAAAGTAGAAAATAGTTTAGAGGTTCTTTTGAAGTATTTCATATTGTCATTAAAGTTACTGAGAGTGATAGTATGCCAATTCTTGTGTCTTGCTTCAAGGAGCCAGTTTGCAATTATATTTTGGGTTAAGGTTGACTGGTCCAGGTGGTTGGAGGATAAGTATAATAATATAAGTCAAAGTTTGTTGCTGGATAGAAGGTGAAATTTGATACATATTGCAGTGCCTAAACATGTTTGTATATTGTAGATATAAGGTTGTAAAGCTTTGTGCAGTGTGACTGCAGTGCCGAGGCTTGCTTCACATTGTACTTTGCTTTTTAGAGAGAAGTTAGATGTATATATAAAGTAATATGAGTTAGTGAGGGATGCAGATATGGAGTTCTTTAATTTTGTTTCAGTTAACAAGATAATGTGGTACTTATTTGCAGCACAGAATTCAAGTAAGACTTGAGGTTTGAGTAAGTCAGTAAGCCCTTGTGCATTATGAATAACTATGTTTAAGTATTTGTGGATATCGAGTTCAGTGATTAAGGGTGTGTCATTATGAAAATCAGAAGAAGGTGATGGTCAGTTAGAATATTGTGAAGAAAAGAAGTTATGTAGGCTAGCAGGTGTTGCAAGTGATGTAGATAAATTAGAGCGATCCAAATTGGTAGGCAGTGAGCTGGTTTGAAGGGTTTCATTTATTGAAGTAGAAAATAATTATCTATGATATCCCAATAGGGGTCTAGTAAGTTAGGAAGAATGAGAAAATGAGGAGGTGTCTTGGAAGTTGAAGTGGTTTTGTAATTTTGTAATAGTGCTTTCGATTTTATCATAATTGGTAATAGGGATGTGAATTGTGTGATAAAGATTGGTTTGCTCTAAGTAAGAGGTGATTTCAGAGAGTTGAGATGGGAGTGGTGGTTTGGCCAAGGTATTTGAGATTATGTGATCTCAATCTATTCGCTTAGGATTTGATAGAAGAAGTAGTGTTCTCTCAAAAGTTGGGCAGTGTCAACTAGTGCCTTGGTGCTTGTGATAGATATGATTAAATTAACTTTGATAATTAGGTTAGCTTTACTGGGAAGTGGGGGTTTGTTTGTAGAATTGGAGTCTAGGTACTCAAATTTTGTTTTAATTACATTTGGTAGGTTGTATTGGGTTGGATTGGTTTAGATTTTGTATTGAAAAAAATTTAAAGGAAGCTCTGATGATGAGAAAGTATTGATGATAGTATCGTTATTCCAAAATACTGTGTCGAATTCCTGTGTACAGGCTTTTGCTAGTGCAATAGTGACTGAATTACACCAGGTGAGTGAACGGTCATCTTTAATATATTTCTTTTTAGATAGGTTGGAAGTAAATATACTGCTGTATGATTTCTTTGAGGGTGTGAGTAATTCGATAGTTGCATTAGATTAGATGTCCATCTGGTCGTCTAATTCTTTGTTTGATTGGGTTTGTCATCCAAGCTTGTTGGGGGTCGATTGTTGTGGATCTGAGTTTCAGAGGTTATCATAGTTGAGGTTTGAAAATGAATCAGGTGTGTTGTGATGATCAATTACCATGGCTATGGTCTGGGATCTTAGGTTGTATGCATTATTTCTCTCACTTGTTTGTTTGTTTGTATTGATTCCCATGCTATTTTGTTTGTTTGTATTATTTTTCACGCTTGTTTGTTTGTTTTGATTTGGTGATATCATAGTTGTTTTTGACAGGGGTTTGCTAGATTTTCTACTTTGAGCTGAGTTTTTTGGTGTGGGAGGTGAGAGTTCAATGATAGAGGTGATGAGAGTAGTGTTTGTTGTGTTTTCATATTGTGAAATTATCTTCTTCTTTTTAAGTGTTAGTGGGTTGTCAGGTAAGGTAGGGTTTTGTTTTGAGAGTTGGTTGTCTGAGGTTCCAGTGGGATCCATCAAAGTAGTGCTTGATTGAGTTGGAGAGATGAAAAAAGGTTCAAAGGCTTCGGGAGTAGAGAATAATATGTTTCTATCTCTTTTTAGCTTTGTGTATATAACTTGGGGTCTAATCAACAATACTTAGTAACCAAGGGGCCAAAAATATATATATAAACTATTTGTTTTATATTTTTTGCGAGTGTTGTCCTCTTAATTTTTGTTGTTTTGATGATCTTATACTTTCTAATTTTTCTTAACATTAATTTACCTTTTATAAAGATAGCTCTATTAAACAAATTAATACTAATTATTGCTTTATGAGTATTAGCTAGATTCAACTTTATAGTAGTTATATTATTTAAAGCTTTTTTGCTTAAATCTTTAATTGGCTTTTTTTTTTATAAAGCTAAACTAATTGCAATTATATCTGCTATATCTTTACTAGTGTTTTGAACTATCAACCAAAAGTTCAACTGGGGCTGATCCAGGTAGACTTCTGGGTATTCCCAGCCAATCGCTGATGTTTGTATACATCAGATTGATGCATCCTATTTTACCTGATATAAACAAATATTAGCGATTGGCTGAGAATACCTGGAAGTCTGCCTGGATCAGCCCTGGTTGAACTTTCAGTTGACGGTTCAAAACACTAATCTATACTCTCTCACAATTCTTTTGTTGAAATTTTTACTAACTCACAATCTATTATCTCTAAATTCAACAAACTTCAATTCCTTTTATTCTACTTCTTTAAACTTTTTAAATTTAATGCTTGATCTATCTAGTACACACTTCTTAATATATTAAAATCCTTTAATATTCAACTTACTTTTTATAAAGTCCAAGCCTACTCAAATGATCTCTTTAACAATTTTGTTGACTTGCTTGCAAATAACTATTTTATCTCTTCTAATCTATAATTTAATTATACAAATTTTTACAATCTATACTTTACTCTGAAATAATATTTATATCGAAAGCTTTACTAGATACTTTATTAAAACAATTTACAAAGTACATACTATCATATTATAGTCTTTGCAATAGCATGTTCAAGAATAATCACACTTTTCTCACTTAATTGATTGGCAGGCTTCCTGGCTATACTTTAACAACCTGAAAACCTTATATAACTTTACCAATTTTAAACTAAATTACTTAAAATCTTTTAAAATTAAATTACTTCTAAATATTTTACCAACTAATTTTTATATTCATTCTATATACCTCTCTATATTTATATCTTCTAACTACTTTTTTTGTAATAACTTAATTACCTCTTTTCACTAGTATACATGTCCTAATAATACTCTTCTAATTCAAAATATTAACTATTCTATTTATAAGATTATTTTTAAAACTAGCCTTAATCTGACCTTATATCAACTTAACAACTTAATACACACAATTTCTTTACATCTTTTCTTCAATTGCTTATCATCTATATTATATTTCTATTCACTTTACTTTATACTTAAAGGCCTCATCACTAAATTTCTAATTCAATCTCTAAACCCTTTTGATATTTCTTACTTACAAGCCTCACAACTAATTATACAAATACTTTTTAAAATTTCTGATCTTACTTATAACAACATATAGATTTCATACTGTGCAAACTTTTTATATTGAAAATAAGCTTATTAGATTCTTGCTCACTCTATATCTAATATATTATCTTACCTCTCTTTATTCTAAAATTATAGAAAAAACAGAACTATATTTACTATTAGCTACCCTTGTGGCTTTGCTAACTATTTACATTCTATTCTAAATTTAATATCTGTTCTTCTTTAGAACAGGCTTCTCTAAAGCTAGATATTTGGTTTACTACGTGAATTAAACATTGCATATCTATTAACTATATCCTAACTATTCAAATCTAAGTCTTGACCACTCTAGTAGATTTAGATCACAGATAATTTAGTCTAAGCTTTTATTCTTGCATATAATTTATATTTATTTGTTAGTATATAAATTAATTTTTATATAGCTTCATGTAATTATCTATATAAATTACTATATAAAGATATAAACAAGACCTCATCTTAATACCAAAAAAAAACAAAAAAAAACAAAGAGATGTAAATTTATGTAAATAAATAAAAGTGAAAATTAATTAGTAAGTTTTTAAGTTATAAACCAAGTCCTTAGCCATGGAATTATTTTTGTTACTCTTTGTATATAAACACTTCAAGATATTTGGAGTACATATTCTTATATATGATCTAGTTACACATTAAAGTAAAAGCTTGAAAACAAAATTTAGCCTCTGAAAAATTGATGATTGGCATTTTGATATTTTAACAATATTAATATTCAATAAGTATATTACTATTACTGAAATTACTATAATTTTAAATGCCAAATATTAATTTTTGGAAGCTAAATTTTATTTTTACTCTCCTACACTCAAATTATAAACAATAATGAGAAAATGTACAATGCACATTTTTCAGAATTATTTGCATTTATACATATTAATATGCTATTCAATGTACAATTTAACTTATTACATAACTTCACAAATATTTATATCTACAAAGTTATATAAAAAATTGTATAGAGTATTGAATAGCATGTTAAATAGTATTCAAATAGTGCTATTTAACACACAAAATTTTTTTAATTTTTACTAATAATTATTATTATAATATCGCTTTAAATAAAGCTAATACATATTAAAATTTAAATTTTGGCTACTTAGGCCAATTTTTCATTTTGCATAGCCTTGGCTTTCTAGAGTCTAGTTAACATTATAAAGTATAACAAAGTATTTATAAAGTACTTGTCAAGTACTTGCTAAGTACTTAGTTGCAAGTACTTACTGAATATAAGGTATGTTGAAATATATTTAATAAGTACTTGATATAAATATTTAACAAGTACTTAATATAAATATTTAATAAGTATTTATAACAATACTTAATAAGTACTTGGTTATATTTTAAAAAATTAAATAAATTATTTACTTTTTTTAATATAATATAAAGTTATTATTTTATAATTATAATTATATATATATAAAAAAGTTAAAATCAAAGTTAAAGCCAAAGTCAAAATTGTATAAAAATCATTTATTTTTATTTTTATTTTTTTTTTAGCGATCATATTATATTTTATTAATAGGATAATAGTTACATATGCTAATGCTAATACTATTTCCGATACAAGGTATCTTTCAATTAAAATATAGCTCATCCGGTTACCAGAGGTACCTATGTGCGATCTGCCAAAGCAGAATTTGTCTCATTACCACATTTGATATTTTTGTCTTATTTGGTAATTCATTAACTAGGTTCTGCGGCCTGTCATGATCTTTTTATTTTTTGTTCTACCAACTACTATTTCCTGTCTTAATCTAGTTATCTATCTTTTTTATAATTATATGCATACATTTTTCCCATTCTATCTTCTCTTTGGTTCTCCTTTCAGGAGGTTTTCATAGCCTTCTTTTTTCCTTTCCTTTGGATTTTCTGGGCTTCTTTTTAGATCCAAGGTCTTTTTTCTTTTTTTTAGACATTATTCCTATAACTTTTTTCCATTTACAGGTTTCGTCACATCTCTGTCTCCATATTTTATCTTGAAAGAGTATCATCTATTTGTTTAGCCAGGATCGCAGTATGAGATTTATCATTTTTTTCTTAAGATCCCTTCTTTCAAGAGTGACTCTGTGTTTTAGTGTCAGTATTCCTCTTGCTAGTAGCTCTTTTCTTTTGGTATCTGCCTGGTTTGCTCTTAGCAATATCTCTTTCAGGTATAGTTTTTCTATTTTATCTTGTTCTTCTTTTTCTAGAAAGCTTCAAATCTCTTGTACTATAGTGGCCTCTTCGGTACTCCAAAGTTTTAGGTCTGCTGAACATGCTGTGAGGTGTTTGAAGGTCTTAGATTCTTTTAAACATTTATAGCAAATAGTTTCTTTATATAGAGCTTCATGATCTCTTTTTCTTTTTTGTAGAGTAGGCAGAGTACGATTTATTGCTTTGATTCTAAAGGTCCATCTTTTGTTTTCTTTTGAATCACGAGCTCTTTCTTTTTGAGTAATTCTTCATAGGTCTAGAAAGGCTTTTCAGTCTTTTGATTCATTTCTTTTTTGATAGTTTTTATCTTTCTGGTTTCTAACGAAGGTCTATTTAGCTTTGTAGACAGTATTGAGTATTTTCTTAATAAACTGTCTTATTGGTACTTCTATTTTTCTTCCACATCATGTTGGCTGCATAACTAGTCCACAAGCACCTTCTGTGTTAAAAATTGTAACTTCTGGAAGTTCTAGACCCTCTTTGGCTAAAATATCTGCTCTTTCATTAAATTGAATACCAGAGTGGGCCTTGACTTTAATTAGTTTTACCAAAAGATGTTTTATATTAATAGTCTCATCTATTTTCCCTAAAAGATCTGAGTTTTTTGCCTTGCACCATGTTCTTGCATTTTTTGGTTTGTTTAAGTTTTCTATGTTTTGAATTGCTACCTGGTTATCATTATATATTTCTATCAAGCTACTAGTAGGGGAGATTAGTAAAGCCACGAAGATTGCGATCAGTTCTGATCTAGTAGAAGAGAACTAGTCTTTAATCCTTCCTTTGATTTCTCATATTAAATTGCCTGTTCTATCTATCTGTACTATACTATAACCTGCTCTATGATTCTCTGTAGTTCCATCTCCGAGTGAGCCATCTGTATAAAAGATAAGGTTCTTGAGTTGTCTATTTTCCCAAAGGGCTTTTTGGAACTCAGATCTTTTTTCTTTGCTCTCGATAAATCTGCTGATATTTGTTTGTTCCCAACTTTCTATTTTAATTTCATCTATAAGAATATTCTCTGTAGAAGTTTCTTGCTAAGCATTATTTAAAGCTGGAATCTTTTTGAGTACTCCAGTATTGGCTGTCAGATTCTAGCCCTCTAAGTTTCTGCTTATTTATTAGGAGATGTTTGTTACATTGTCTTGATAAACTTCGAGTATTCTTGATATATTTTTTTCCTTTATTTTTGTTAGCTTGGAGTTACTTGGCCAAAGAGTTATATTTTCTTGATTCTCTTCTTCTTACTCTAAGACTTCTAATATCCCATCTGGTTTTTTAGAGTTAATCCTTCCCAGGACTGTCTGGTTAGGATTATTGTCCGTGACCAGGATCTATTCTTTTTTATTCTTTTTTTTAAAGATGGGTTCTTTGTTTTCTTTAATCTGTAAAAAGATCTTTTTTCCACTTTGTTGCAAGTGTTGTTTAATTTTTCTGGTTTGTCAATTTTCGAGCACCAATTCTTCTAGTTCTTTAAACCATAATAGTATCTGGCTCTTTGTAGAGAGTTTTCTTATTTTCTTTATCTGTTGCCATGTTAGGAGTAATTGGTCTGGGTCTGTTACAATTTGGTCTAAATACTATAATCTAAGATTTTTAAACGATTTTAGGGCTTTCTTTGGCTTAGTCTTTTTTATGATTAAAAATCATTTTTTATTAGTATATCTGAAGCAAATTTACTAGTAAAATTTTGTGTTATAACAAAAATAAATAAAAAATTTTTAAATAAAAAAGATCAAAGTTATTATAGTAATTAATAAATATTTAAATTAATTATATACTTATTTAATATTAATTATTATAATATATAATAAGTATTAAAATTAATTAATTATTTTATATTAATTATATAGTA
>CAJVPU010000865.1:0-15056 GCA_910591775.1 Dentiscutata heterogama | reverse complement strand
CTAAAATTTTTGCCGATCACTTGTTCCAGCCAATCAGATGCCTGAAAAAGAACTATACGTACAGTACGTACTGTACGCTAAAATTTTTCAGGTATCATATAAATGGCACATCACTAGGTACGACCTTATAATAAAAAAAAAATTACGTAATAAACGGCCCTTCCCTAATCAGCGTTGTCATCTCACTTGACTGGCCAATGGATGCGGCCATTTGAAAGGGCAATAAATTTTTTTGGCCGATTTGGCATTACTTATAAATTAGCCAATTGGCTCTATTAACAATTAGTTTTATTATAAATCGATATACAAGTCGATCAGACTATCTGCACTTTTATTTATTACCGTTACTACTTCTAATCATCAGGCATGATTTTATTTAAATGAGCCGCCAGTAAATAAATATTTAAGATGTCACTATGACGAACTTAACCCTGAAAAAATTGTGATATTATGTACTAAATCACACGAGCACCGCCAAGAGAAAACCCATCAAGGACTTTCAAGAACACTGATCACATATTTGATCCAATGCGTAATTTGATTTTAAAAGTCTAAATAATGTACTTAGTAGAGTTGCAATTGAAACTAATTAATTTCATCAGGTAAGACTGGTGAAGCTGGTGCGCCGTGATGCAACTTAATAGCCGAATTGTGAAAAGGGTGAGATTGACATTGGTGAAACTGGTGATATTGGTGAAACTGTGATATTGGTAAAATTCGATAAAAATATTTTATTTTTAAATTGGCATGAATGAGATAGAATTTAAAAGCCATTTATATAATAGTAAATTTTTATAAATTTAATTAGACTATATAGATCTTATTAATTTTAAATAATTTTTTATTTAATCTACACAAACATAATGAACTTAGAGACTATTTATAATAGCAGTTAAATGCAAATAAAAATTTTATAATAGAAGTTAATTTACAAATTTTAATCATTTTTAAAATAAGATAGTACTAAGTATTACCTTATTGGTAGAAAATGAGGTTTAATATAAATGCATTATGTATCTATTTACTAGTTCTGTTAGTATTACTAGTGCCCACACATATCGTCAGTTCACCAGTACTACCGGTATCATCAGTATCACCAGTACCACCAGTATCACCAGTATTACCTAGTGAGTGAAAATTGGTGCACCTTTGAAGATTAGTTTTACCTACAACTTTGGTACTTAGAAAACTTTAGTACTATATTATAATTATCAAATACTAGGTATAAAGTAAATGTATATTAACTTTTATCTTAAGAAAATAAGAAAACAACGGATTACACATCACTTTTTTTAAATACAAGTTATGTAACATAACGAAGGAACAAATATCCTAAATTTTCACATTATTAAACTATTTATGCTTCATATTCATAGAGATTTACATGGTGAAAAATATTCGCTTATATGAATAATACTTAAACTGGTGAAAACGTAATAGTTTTTTGTATACTAGAACTATTATTGAAAATCATCATCACTTTTAAATACATATTGACCTGAAATATCCTCAATTTAATACTCATCAAAGTTGCAAAGGTCAATAATTAAGTTTTTCTTTTATTTGATATTAATTTAAAAATTAACTCACATACGATCGAAATAAACATAAATTTAAATGTTTAATATGTGCAAATTCCGAAAGAAAATCAAAAATTCTTTTAAAGAATTTGTAGTTCATTTTGTAAATCTAGAGGTTTATTGATTTCTACAAAAGCACAATTAAATAAAGCACCGTAATCTTGTTCATAATTTAGATATTTACGTAAACAAACTCTGTTTGTGTTAAGTCGGAGTAATTACAATATATTAGTCCGTAATTTTGGAGAATAAATCAATATTAATATGTTGTTTGTGTAATTATGGAGGCTTCAAATATATACCGTTACAGTTTTGAATTCGTACAGTCAAAATAAATCCAGATATAAACTGTTACCTATATACGTATAGTGAATTACCTTTGTGTGATGTTATGTCATTTCATATAAACTTCTTCACCCTGCAAAAAATCAAAAAATCAAAACAATTAAAAATTATTTGTGATTGATATATGTATTATTCAATTATTTTGGTATAATATTCCGTTACCGTAAAGTCCCGAATATAAGAAATCCCTGATAAGTATTTCAAAGTTAAAAAAATCAGTCTTAGAGGGTTGCTAATATTCGGAACTTACTATATACGTAAAAATAAGTTTGTAATCCAAACCATTTCATTCTGAATAAAGGAATTGAATTCATTTGACATTCAGTTAGGGTTCAACATAAATAGTCCAATTAGGTGTTTCTCTTTATTAATCACCCAAATTGCTAAGGATATAAACCGTGACTTTATACGTATTAAGGAGTTCTTTGCGTAATCTAAAGCTCCAATAACCCTAATTACACGGATCAAGTCATCTCACGCCTCAGTCGAAGCCATCCATTATTAGGGATCAATGGTTGATTGTTACTAGTGTGCTGCCATTTACTTTTCACTTTCCAAATGAGGTAGGGCGCCTTAAGGCGGTAAAAGTATACCCACAATCTTTTTTGGTGCACTCAGTAAATAATTTGATGGATCTTCGGCAGTGTAAGTTTCTTGATACTTTTCACACATATTCCGAATTTCATCTGTTCCATAACAATTACCACTTTTGTAACGTACGCACGTATTCTAGATGATATTTCAAAATACGTAGAACCCATAATTTCATCCAAATTTCACAAAATATTTACTGCATCACAAAACTTAATATAATTTTTTCTACATCGAATATTTAGCGCCATCTGCGGGAAAGAAAAACAAATTAAGCAAGATATGAAACTTATTTTTAATATAGAATAAAATAAAGCAATACGGCAAATTTTATTATTTTTATAAAAAAACAAACTGTGGAACTAATACGTATTATAGAGATTTAATCGTAACGTAACTGATTTTGTTCGCGTGTTACTGTACTACTTTCACCTCCATTCCGCTATATCTGTACATAGCGATAATAACATATTGCACAAAGTTACACGAATTGATTGCATGAAATGAATCATGGTATCTCGTTATCTAACAATTAGGTTTTTTCAGTAAGACGAAATGAATGGTGTATCAAAATTCATCACGAGATATCACGATGTGTTATAGTTTTATGTAACATATATAAATTTAGAAGTCATGTATTGGTATTTCCCTAATGTTGCTCAGAACTTCATTGATATATAAAGATAATGCTCAAAGATCAATCCCACAATATGAAGACATATTCGTAAGATAAAAAAACTGGATACACTAACTTTCTTAAATTTAATAACTTTTAACCAAATGATATAAATAGAAATTATCATCATTATAATTATAGAAATATCAAATATTACGTATTTTGTATACTATTGCGTGCTTTCGAAAAGTACTTTACTGTACGCACACCTAGTTCTATGAAAAATTAAAATTGTTCTACGTTACATAGGCAAAATAAAAATTTATTATCTTTAATAAGTTAAATTTTTGATGCTTTTATATAAGAGTTTTATTATTATTCTGTTTGAAATTTTTTTATAATTTCTAATGTATCGATATTTTTTTTCACCAAGTGCCATGTATGGCGCAAAAGATATCATCGTTGTAATAGATAATGTTAAAGTTTTAGTAAAATTAGCAAATGATTTCAGTTTATGCAAAGTTAGAAGAATACTTGAGGCAAATGATGTAACAAGAATGACAGATTCCTTTTATTTTACAAAAAATGGTGCGTTAATTAATATTAGTAATGAAAATGAATATTTGTTAAGTGATATATTAGATGAAAAAAATATGATCTATCTTGAAAGAGATTCTCGACCAAATTGGAGAGCGCTAGTGAGGAAATTTAGTCTTGAAAATGGTCGTAATTATGATGATGATAAAGATAGAGTAGCCGAAAAAAAACTTTTTGTTCTTGAAGATTGTGAATTTAGTATACTTGAACCTGACGAATATAATTTTCATACCAAGACAATTTCTTCAATTGATGATTTATCTAAAAATGAGAATTTAATTTTTAAAAACACTCAATTAGGCATTCCAAATACTGTAAACTTTGATTTTTCAATTGATCCACAAAATATTCGACCTTATAATTCCGAAGAAATATCTTCAAGGTTTAAATTCAAAAATATTGTCAAAGCAATATTATCTTTTAAAATAAAAGATATTAGACTCACCTATGAATTTATCATTGCCGTAAAGAGAGCTCTAAATTCGCAAGACCTTAATATATTAAAACACGCCATTGAAAAGTTTGGTCAATTTATTCCTACAGTGATTATATTTGGTGGAAGACTTCATTACAAGGTTACTACATGCACAGGAATTTACAGACAAGGTAGAAACGAAAGCGCCATACAACTCCAAGATTCATTAATTTTTGGTGGCGATAAGATAAAAATAATTCTGGGTGAAGAGGACGATTGGATAACTTCATTACAAGAATTTAAACTTTGGGATATAATCGAATTTCGTAATCCTGTGAGCATATTTGAATTCTTACCTAATGACCTAAAAGATAGGATTAGAGAATTAATTGGGAAGACGATTATTTATTCTAATATTCAAGATTACGACTTTAAAATACATGATTATAATGATAGAAGTAATATTGTCGACTTGAAGATGCCCAAAAATATCGGTTCCATTTTTTCAAATAAAGACGTTGATCCACAAGTTTTTGCTACAGTGTCAAACATTGAAGACGATGACAACATCTTCACTTGTATGTTATATACCCCTTCGCATTCGTCTATTCCTAAAGTTATTATTAATTGTACGAGATATAAATCTAATCAACAAAAAGTACATCGTGTCAAGATTAAATGGATCGTTGTTGGATATGACTTAAGCTTTAATTCAATTTTTAATCCAGAACACATACATCTTCAAAGCTCTACAAAACGTTGTCATTATAATGATAATACTTTACATGAAGTACTTAATATACGTACAGAGTACTCCATGGTACTATTTGGCATACCTGTGGTATTAGAATGGAATCCTTCTTTTAAATTTTCTATAATTGGCCATCATTTTAACAGACATGATGATAAAGTTTGCATAAATCTTTATGGTTATGATTTAAATGAGAAGAAATATTTTACTCGTTTTTTATCTAATTTTAAATTCAATCTTTTATACACGAAACATCCAAATCCAGATATATTTAGTTACTTTAAAGTGGATAAAGATTTATCTCTAGAAAAGATTTTCGAAGCAGATAATAATTTATTTTTAAACGGGACAAGCAATGTCCATAATACTGAATTTATTAGTTTGTACAAAGAAGGTTACAATCAATCCGACCCGGGATTTATTAGCAGAAAAAATGGACACTTTTTTATTAAACAACCTGATGGGCATATTTCTCAAGATCATTTTTTTGTAGCAGTCTTTAATCCTGAATTTAAAGTCCAAGAAACTGAGAATGAAAACCAAATAATAATTGAGGGCGAGCATGAAATCACAAGTTGGGATTTTCCAATTTTTATTATATAAAAATCGATTTGTACTTTTTACGATATGTCACACTCATATGATTTTATTGTGAAATGATTAGGATTACGTTTTCTTTAATTCTGAGATTTTTTTTTTATAAAAAAATATATATATAAATTATAGATTTAATGGACTCAAGCATATTGAGAAAGTTGTAGTCGATAAATTAATAAAATTGATAATTTTAAAAATTTTAAATTTAAATGTAATAAGTAAAATGTTTGCCAAAGATGTACTGTACTTGAAAAATCTTGTATTCAAAAGACAAAATTTGTAGCGTTATTTAAGTTAGGTAACGAAGCTACTGTATATGTAGATTTGAAGTTAAATTGATTAAATTTGAAAACTACGGCATAATACTTTATTACTTGGATTTTTCTAAATAATATTCAATTTTTTTTTATTTTTTATTATTTTATTATTTATTTTTATTATTTTTTATTTAGCTTAAAAAAATCAAACTTATTTCAATGTTGCTCTTTATCAATTATATTATTTTGTAAGTTTTTTTTTTTATAAAAATTTTTGGCATGTTTCACTGGGTGCGCGATATACCATGTAAAACAAAATTATATGTGAACATATAATAAAATTTATTATGTAATGAATTTTTTTCAGATAACGATCGATAGAAATGATTTTATAATTATTACAAATTTTTAAATAGATGTACAGCCTAACGGTTCGATAGTTTTGAATAAAATTTCGCAAAGACTAGTATTATGTCTCTACGAACAAAGCTATAGATTTATTTCATTTACTTAAATATGAAAAACTGTAATATGCTATGTGTATTTTCTTAAAGAAAGTGTAAAAAGAAAGGACATAATTTAGTTTCGTTTTTAAAGAAATAACTTTGTTTGTAGGGACATATTATTAGTCTTTACGAAATTTTATCCAGAACTATCGAACCGTTAGGGCTGTACATCTATTTAAAACTTTGTATTAATTTATAAACTTGTTGTCTGAAAAATATTTCATTAATATATGTCAACATATTTTTTTGTTTTACATAGTATACCGCACCGAGTCAATTTCTATATATTTCTATAAATAATTTTATCTTTAAATCAAATTGTATAATTGAAGTTACGTTGACAGTCCTCAAAATTGGTGAGTCTGTCGCTAGGACGATTGTAGATTCGTGTAACCGTAATTTAGGTTACATTGGGTCAAAAAAGACGTGTTATATTTGGCGAGTGATTAATGAATGAATGTAGTTTATAATTTTACTTTATTATTTTTTTGTAAAGCGTACTATCGTTTCGAAGGGCCAGAAGGCCTTATTTATAATTGTGAACTCAACTATTTACATTACAAGAATCATCAATATTTGGGGGTTTCAAAGTTAACAAATAAGTGACGCATTTCGAAAATAAATAGGATTTTTTACTATGTTGAATTATAAATCGGAAAAATAAAATAAGTTTCTCTGATTTTAACTTCGAAACCCCCTAATACTAGTATAACCAATATCGGCCCTATAGCCAGTATTATTAAGTTTTAACCATTTCTCCCAGATTATCCTATTACTCAAGGTCACGAGGGCACGTGCCTGCCATCAGGTCACGTTTCCGGTTTCACAACGTATACGTATAGGTTATCATAAAACCGATTTACTATTAAACCGATTTATTATTAGAACCGATTGACTATTAAAACCGATTAGCCCGAATTTAAAGTCGAATTATAGTAACCAGTTCCAACCTCTAGTTTTACTATCTATTGCGCTTACAGGCTTATGTAAAAATTATTTGAATCATACCAATGCTAAATTGTTTTCTTAAAAATTTTAAAAATTCTAACAAAGTAAATTTCAGTTTCATTTGACTCAGATCAACTTGATAAATCAATATTAAATTTATATTGGAATGTTATTGCGATTATTTTGAATTAAAGTATGGTCTGAATTAAGCTTAATTTTGGCCATTATCTGAAATTATTCTTTGGTATAACTTCGAGGTTATATAGTATATTTTTTGTTTTTAAATATTTTAGTCGTGACTTTATGACTGATATGCCAGAATTATGGAATCATTCTTTATAGTTGTAATCTAATTTTTTATATTCATTTACATTATATGTCATAATCGATGTTAATGTAAATCTTATTCTATTTTTGTTGGAACTTTCTTTTTCAATATGCAAAATCCTCAGTTCTTGACTTGTCTCGAAGATAAAATTTACTTTTACATGACTTTTAGTATGCTATTTTGCAACGTTATTTTTGCGACGCAAGTATTTGATCCAAAATTAATCATCTTTTAGTGTTACGAGAAAATAGAATATTATGCATTGTTGGCCATTTATTGTACATTAGGTAAAAATATGGCCTAGTGCTTAAAAATTTGTATTCTTCATATCTTTGTTTTAAAACCGCGCTTTATAGTTTTTATTGCCGTTTTTTTCGTACTGTGAAAAAAAGTTTTCGATGTATTTTTTAATTTCAGATATTGGTCAATAAAAAAAATATAAGATTCAAAAAGTTTCTTATATTGCAGTATTATCCCATTTTAGCAGATGCCTGAAAACAAAGAAATGCTCTATGTTCATCTTTTTAAACCCAAATCCATTTTGATAGCAATATCCAACATTACATATTCCTTCTGAATTACCCATCTCTGCTGATTTCTGATAATAAAAGAATGCCTTTTGTCTATCCTTCTCAACGCCAATTCCATTTTTATAATAATGCCCCAAATTACATACTCCTGATTGTTGGTAATAATTAAATGCATTAGATTTATCCTTTTCAACCCCAATTCCGTTTTCATAACGGTAACCGACTTGAAATATTCCTTTAGAATTACCCTTATCTGCTGATTTTTGATAATAAGTAAATGCCATATATTCATCTTTTTCAACTCCAATTCCATTTTCATATCGGCAGATTTTTTATAACAATTAAATGCCTTAGATTCATCTTTTTCAACTACAACCCCATATTGATAAAAGTAACCAAGAATAAATGTCCCTTTAAGATGCTCCAAATCTGCAGATTTTTGATAAAACATAAACGCCTTACGTTCATTCTTTTCAACTCCAATTCCTTTGTCATAGCAATAACAACATTGTTCATTCCAAGAGCATGATTTTAGATACTAAATAAACGCCATATGCTCATCTTTTTTAACTCCAATTCCTTTTTAACAACAATGAACAAAATTATCCATTCCTGGAGCGTAACCCATATCGGCAGATTTTTTGTAATAAATGAATGCCTTACTTTCGTCCTTTTCAATTCCTATTCCTTCATCATAACAATGACCGACATTATATATTCCAGCAGCATAACCCATATCTGCAGATTTTTTATAATAGATGAATGCTTTAAGTTCATCTTTATCAACTCCAATTCCTTTATTATAACAATAACCAACATTATTCATTCCACGTGCATTACCCATATCCGCAGATTTTTGATAATAAATAAACGCTTTATGTTCATTTATTTCAGCTCCAATTCCATTTTGGTAGCAATAACCAACATTATTCATTCCAAAAGCATGATTCATATCAGCACATTTTTGATAACAATTAAATGCCAGATAATTATCCTTTTTAATTCCAATTCCGTTTTCATAACAGAAACCAAGCGCACATATTCCGTCAGCATTCTTCATATCCGCAGATTTTTGGTAATATAAAAATGCCATATTGTCATCCTTTTCAACCCCAATTCCATTTTGATAACAATACCCAACTTTATATATTCCTTCGGAATCTCCCATCTCTGCTGATTTTTGATAACAAGTATATACTAAAAATTGATCTTTTTCAGTTCCTATTCCATTTTCATAACAACATCCAAGCTTATTCATTGAAGCAGTATTTCCCATTCTTGCTGATTTTTGATATTGAATAAACGCTACAGTTTCATTCTTTTCAACTCCAATATTATTTTGATAACAATATCCTAGATTATAAATTGCAATTGTATTTCCCATATCAGCAGATATTTTATAACAATTGAATGCCTTAAATTCATCTTTATCAACACCAATTCCATGTTGATAATAATATCCGACGTTAAGAATTCCATTAGAATTCCCCATTTCTGCAGATTTTTGATAATATATGAATGCTTTATGTTCATCCTTTTCAACTCCAATTCCATTCTGATAGCAATGTCCAACATTATAAATTCCGTTAACATTCATCATCTCTGCAGATTTTTGATAATAAATGAATGCTTTATATTCGTCCTTTTCAATTCCAATTCCATTTGCACAACAATAGCCAACTTGAAATGATCCTTTAGAATCACCCATTTCTGCAGATTTTTGATAATAAAAGAATGCTTTACATTCATCCTTTTCAACTCCAATTCCATTTTGATAACAATTTCCAACACTAAAAGTTCCTTCGGAATCACCCATATCTGCTGATTTTAGGTAATGAGTGAATGCCTTATGTTCATTCTTTGTAACTACAATTCCATTCGCATAAAAATATCCAACTTGAAATAATCCTTTAGGATCACCTTTAATTGCTAATTTTTGATAATTAAGGAATGCCATACGTATATCCTTATTAACTCCAATTCCATTTTCATAACAATAACCAACTTGAAATGCTCCCCTAGAATCACCTTTACTATCAGATAATTTATAATATTGGAATGCTGCTTTTTCATCCTTTCTAACTCCAATTCCATTTGCATAACAATAGCCGACTTGAAATGCTGCATCAGCGAACCATTCTGCCGATTTTTTATAATAAATGAATGCCTTATTTTCGTCCTTTTCAATTCCAATTCCATTTTGATAACAACGTCCAACATTATATGTTCCGCTAGTATACCCCATATCTGCAGATTTTTGGTAATAAATAAATGCTTTGTATTCATCTTTTTCAGCACCAATTCCATTTTCATAATTATTAGCGACTTGAATTGCTCCATTATTGTCACCCATATCTGCTGCTTTTTTATAATTAATGAATGCTTTAAATTCATCCTTTCCAACTCCAATTCCTTTTGTATAACAATGACCGACTTGAAATGCTCCTTTAGAATTTCCCATATCTGCTGACCTTTGATAATAAATAAAGGCCTTATATTCATTTTTCATAACTTCAATTCCATCTTGATAAAAACGTCCAATAGTGTACAATCCTTCAGAATTTCCCATTTCTACTGATTTTTGATAATGAATATATGCTTTATGTTTATCCTTTTTAACCCCAATTCCATTTTCATAACAGTAACCAACTTGAAATGTCCCTTTAGAATCACCTATTTCTGCTGATTTTTGGTAATAAACGAATGCACTATGTTCATCCTTTTCAATACCAATTCCATTTGCATAACAATAACCGACCTGGAGTGTTCCTTTACTATTTCCCATTTTGGCCGATTTTTGATAATAAATGAATGCAGTTTGTTTATTTATTTTAATTCCAATTCCATTTTCATAACAATATCCAAGGCTATAAAGTGCCAAAGCATTATTCATTTCTGCAGATTTTTGGTAATGAACAAATGCTTTACTTTCATCTTTTTCAACTCCAATTCCATTTTGATAAAAATGTCCAACTTTACATATACCATCAGGAATTCCCATCTCTGCAGACTTTTGATAATAAATAAATGCCTTATAATCATCCTTTTCAACTCCAATACCATTTTCATAATAATAACCTACTTGAAAAATTCCTTTAGAATTACCCAATTCAGCTGATTTTTGATAATGAATGAACGCTTCATACTCATTCTTTGTAACTCCAATACTATTTTCATAACAATATCCGAGATTATAAATTGCCAAAACATTTCCCATCTCTGCAGATTTTTGATAATATATAAATGCACTACTCTCATCCTTTTCAACTCCGATTCCATTTTGATAATAATGTCCAGTATTAAAAGCTCCTTCAAAATCACCCATCTCTGCAGATTTTTGATAATTAATAAATGCTTTTTGTTCATCCTTTTCAACTCCAATACCATTTGCATAACAATAACCAACTTGAAAAGCTCCTTTAGCATTACCCATCTTTGCAGATTTTTTATAATATTCGAATGCCATATCTTCAGCTTTTTTAACTCCAATTCCATTTTCATAACAATAACCTACTTGAAAAGTCCCTTTAAAATTACCCATTTCTGAAGATTTTAAATAATGAATAAATGCTTTATGTTCATCTTTTTCAATCGTAATTCCATTTTGATAATAGTAACCAATTTCATTTATTTCATCTGAATCTTCTAAATCAATAGATTCTTGATAAAGTAGACGTAAGATATTATCATTACTTACATCACTTAATAACTCTTTGTTAAACATTTTATTCAAAATTTGTGAAAGAATAAATAAGATTTATAATAGTAATTACATAAAAACACGATTGAAAAGAGTATTCTATTTTTTGGAAGAATATTAAAAATCAACGGCATATCAGTGGTCAAATAATGTACGTACGTACGTACATACGTAATACAAACCATACTCCATATAGAATTCTATATTGCACTACGTAGGTACGTACGTACGTATTGTATTGCTTACTATAGTTCATTATATTGTATAACCATTGTAAACATAATAAATTGCGTTTCGGTATGATGCGTTAAACATTCTTTCGTAATTTTCTTAATTTCTCTGAATTTTGCTTGTTAAAAATTAGTCATATGAATGATCCAGACGAAACATGCAGGCTTGGTTATTGTTATAAGCATGGAATTGGGGTTTAAAAGGATGAAAATAAAAGCATTCATTTATTATCAAACATGAATAATTCTAAAAAGTTTGTACAGTTATTGTGGGCATTGTCCAAAAAAATGTTCGGAATGGAGTCAATTTTCCGAACAGGGTTTATGTTTGTACTTTCATAACAACATTTGTACGGGATGTAAAAAATAGAAAATTTTTGATTGAAAATTATCAATTACATGATATGTTACATGTAAATTTTTTATATATGAATTATAATAAAAACATATAAAATTACTATGAACTTTGCAGCTTTGATGTTCTTCGATCTACATATTAACTTAAAATTAAATTCTGCAATTATATAGAGCATGAAAAAAAGAAATTTTTCGCTCTATCTGGCAAGTTAAAGCTTTGTCATATTTGCATATTTTAAAAATGTAACTTTGTCAAAAATAAAAATTTGCAAATTCTAAAATAAAATTTACATGTAAAAGCATGCTTTGAACAACTTTACTTAAAAAATAGAAGCAGGTTACCTTGATAGAAAAACAAGTTAGCTATATGCTAAAGTTAAAAATTCTATATATAATTTTTTTTTACTTAGGTAACCTGTTTATATCTTTTAAGTAAAGTTGTTCAGCATAAAATTTTACATATACAGGTTGCCCTCGTTAATATCAACCTCGTTAATATCAACATCCCGTTAATATCAACAACACCTATAAGATAAATTTCCCAATATGAAAATTCCCTCACATATATCAACTTTATTATAATCCCTCGTTGATATCACTATCAACATAAAACAAGTTTTTTTTATAATAAATATTCCCCCGTTAATATCCTTAACCAATCAGAATCAAATAAACAGCACGTGCTATAATGGATTTACCAATTAGATTGCAGTGCAAATTCGATTGTGATGCTTAATAACACCCTATATCGCACTTCAAAAAATAAAAAAAATTATCCGATATCTAAATATCGGTTTTAAAGAGAAATTTTGGTTGTTGCTCACTTTCCCGAAGTCATTTTTCTGAAATACCTTTCACCGAATTCGTAATACCGACAATCCATTTTACTAACAGAGCAGAAATAGGTCTGTGTCATTTCACCAAATATCAATTAGCCGACAAGTTTATTTCACTGACAGTTTATTTCACTGACAGTCATTTCACCGACAAAGTAATTCTGGTAATTGTCGTTAGGATCAGGTTTAGGATTAGAGTTAAGATTAGCGCAATTTTTAAAAAACCTGTCAATGAAATGAGTTGTCAGCGAAATAGTTGTCAGCGAAATAAACTTGTCAGTTAATTAATTTTCGGTGAAATGGCAGACCTATTTCTGTTCTGTTAGTAAAATGGATTTTTGGTATTATGACTTCGGCAAAATGGTATTTTAGAATAATGCATTTTGGGAAGTTAACCCAGAACCTACTCTCTTCAAAGTATCCCCTCGTATAGTACCCATCTCTTCACATGGTACTTCCAGGGATATTATTTAATTTATCTTGGCATGTTTGAAAAAGACCAGGAATACCGTATTGCAGCGCTGCACGGTATGATCTTGATTTTTGTTTAAATACTTTGTACTTTTTTTGATACAGCTTCCCATGACCAATACTATGGAGCCTGTGATTTAAAACCATGGAGCTGTCTAAAAAATTAATCATATGACAATATGTTGACAATAATGCAAAACAAAAAAAAAAAGCATACATGTGCAGTAAAACCTCCATAAGTGCATGTACTTGGAACCGAACTTTATCAACGTGCACTTAAAGAACAATAAGAAAAGATGCATTTATGGAGGTCATGTATAGATTTGGGTCTGAATTTAAGCATGCATTAAGAGAGAGTGTGCACTTATAGAGGGTGCTTTTATGGAGATTTTCCTGTAGATTGTATAGTTAAACTTTTTGAAATACCAACCCATAGAGACCAGACTTTGATAACTTGCCTTTATAGAACAGTAAGAAAATTCTATCTTTAGAAGTCTGGTATATATTTAAACGATAGTCAAAGATCGTCTTCAGAAAAATAAAAATTAATACGTACAGTGAAACCTTCATAAGTGCACCCTCTATAAGTTCACACTCTCTCTAAATGCACGCTTAAATTCAGGCACAAATCTATACATGACCTCCATAAATGCACCTTTTCTTATTGTTCTTTAAGTACATGTCATTAAAGTTTGGTCCCAAGTGCGTCCACTTATGGAGGTTTTACTGTATAAATACACAATAAAACTAAATCCTCATGATTCTTATTTGAGTGCAGTACCATGCACGCCTATTTGCATGCATGATACTTTTTATATACAACTTCCCACGACCAATACCATGGGACCGTAATTTAAAACCATGGAACTGCCTAAAAAAAATTAATCATATAAAAATATGTTAATAATAATGCAAAATAAAAAGAAATTGCATCAATTTGATAAAACATTCAGTAGTAAAAGACACAAAGAGATTATGCAGCCATATTGTTAGACTTCTTTAAATACAATCATTATCTTTAAGAGTCTGATCTATATTTAAGTAAAAATCAAGGATCATATTTAGAGATATGAAGGCTGTATTTAGAGAAGGCTAGTTATAATTCCTTTCTAAAGTTTTTTTCTATGCATAAGTATATAAAAAAAAAATAAAAAGATTATTGTTATTGCAATAAACATATCTAGTATAACATTACAAGTTAAGTTAATAATATAAAAGTGCTTTTGTTTTTAACAAGTACTTTCTATGCCTTTAATCCATTTCTAAAAAAAATAAATTTAAAATATGTAATTAATTATACTCGTTTTTTTTTTTTTTTTTTTTTTTTTTAAGGTGACCTCTTTGGCCGGGGGGCTTTTTATTAGATAATTAACAACGTTACAATTATGATGAGGGTACAAC
>CAJVPU010000864.1:0-15059 GCA_910591775.1 Dentiscutata heterogama | reverse complement strand
TTATCTATTTAAGCTTTCTGGTTATTTCTAATGAGAGTACAACTAGCTATATATGCAACTTTTGGTTGCCTATTTAAGTAGTCTGCCTTAGATTCTACACTAGCTACTGTACCTATAACCCAACTAGAAAGTAACCCATTTAAATCCTCTGGCTACTACTTTTGTAACACACCCTACCCTAATACTCATAGAGATTAGCAATTTGCCGTAAATGACTCTAAGACTTTAGCCAAACCATATTGGAGTATTTATCCTTGTGGTAAACCTAACAGAATGATACATGTCCTACCTATATATTCACCTGCATGTTTTGGTAACTTTCATCTAACTAGTATTTGTTGTGCTGCCGCTATCAGGTTCATATCTCAAGCTATCTTTTCAGATACTGCTGTAACCTAATCTGTATCTCAAGCCACAACCTTCCTAATTAGGAACCTCAAAAAGATTTTTATATAGCATCTTATTAAAAGAATTAAATACTAAAAGTTTATCCATGTGTACTATATAACAACCCATGCTTTTTTTCTTAGATTATTTTTACTGGTCTATATGAAAATTATATTTTTATATAGACCAATTGAAATGAAATATCAAAAATACTAATTTTTTAAAAATTGCAAGTATATAGTGCATTATTTATTTTAATAAAATAAAAATTACATTTTTTTTTTAAAAAAAATACATTTTAAAAAAGTACATTTTTTTTATTTTTAAAAATAGTAGTAAAAATAGTAAAGAACATCTTTATTGTTCATTTTACTTTTATTATCTCTAATGTCTTTATAAGTTATAGGTATAATATGGTTTGAAATATCACCCAAATGCAATCTTTATTGTGCAGAAGGTTCTGATAGTAAAGGCTGAGGAATTTGTGATGGCTTCTAAATATTAGATTTTTTTGAAATTTCAGGAGGAATATTAGACTTTTTGAAAGGTGGTTTAAATGATACATACAATTTTGATATATGTGGTAGTTTTAGCAATTGTTTTTGTGATAATTTTGGCAATTTTAATAGTGGTAACAATGCTTTAGGTAGTGATTCAGATGATGCTTCAGGTAGTACTTTAGATAATACTTCAGGTGGTGCTTCAGTTGGTTATTCGAGTGGTTGTTCTTCTAATTTATAACGATTATAAAAACGTAATAGCAATAAAAAATAAATATATAAAGAATTAAACAATAAAATTCACAAACACCTTCATTTTCATCTTCAAAATCCAAATAATTCTTGGCATCCCCAGTAAAATAATTGAATTCTTTGTACAGAATATTGTCAAGATTCAGAAGGAACAGCATTGATGTATTTCTAAGTTTTTAGCTATTGTTTGCACTGCTATATGCCCGAATTCCTTCTCTACTATGATAACCAGAGAATTTTATATGTTTGTTCTCTGGAACTTCTAGATCTTTTAATCTTTAATTGCTATATGTCATAGAGAATAGTTTCTGATCTTACGACTATTATCAAGGTTAATGCCCATTGGTTTCACTATTTTCATTATCATAATGTTTAACTTGTTTACACCTATATAAGTTTTTTTGAACCAAATTTCTTTATTTATATCTAGCAAAAACAAAAAAAAAAATCATTAGTGAAAATACTAGATAAAAAAAATTTTCAAATCAATAAATGTTTTAAACCCTTTGTTGCTTGTGTAGTCTCTAAAAAGAGTGATATACAAGCACCTACAGAACATAATGATATCATTTGCAATATATCCTATATAGGTTTAAAATAATTATTAGCATTATTAGACAGAATAGGTATTTTTTGGACAGAGCTTCTCATGATTGAACATCAAATAAAGCCCACCATCATCACAATATGATACTCCTTAAAGTTAATTCTTTCAGCATCACCACCACGAAGACCACAGAGAAGTGATAGCCAAAAAAAACCTATCTTACCAAACCCTCATTAGTATTGATTTGCATTCTTTCATAATCAAGGATTTGAACAATTTCTTCAGAACATAACATAGATGCTTAATCAGTTTCTTCCAAATCTGCATTCTGAAGTTTTTCATCTTCCTATCAAGAGTTCTCAACACTTCTCCAAAATGATAAGAATCCCACAACTTACACAGCTTAATTTCACTGTTTTTCTTCAGATATCAAGCTACAGAAGCATAGCAATTGTGTATACTTTCCACTTTGTAATCTTTGCTGTTCAAACATTTCAACTAGATAAGAAACCTACAAAGAAAGTCATCTAATTCTGTTGTTATTTCAATTTTTTTAATACTTTTTTCATACCCAATAGTTTTTCGAAAACTGTTGATAAAGTGCAACCACTTTAAGGTGCACTTTTCTGTATTTTCTACACACAAAATTTGTTGCAATTCGAGAACTTCTTCGCCAGTAGAAGCATTTGTGTGACTTCTTTTGCCTATTTTTTTTTGCTAAGAAATATAAAATAGATCAATAAAGTTAGAAGTTGATTGATCTAAAAATTGATTTCTAATTTATTAAAAAAGGGAAATTTATTTGATTATGTAGTTATACAGAATTGTTACATCATACCCATGGAATAAACTAGTTATTTAATGAATATCAGTGAACACAGTGTATTCCACAGAATACACCGTTTTCACCGATATCCATTAAATAACAAGAAAGTGTTAGTATATTGAATCTAATTTTGAGATTCTATGTTAAAAATAACAAAACTAGTGACAATAAAGAAAATTACTATATTTAATCCTCTATTAAAATAATTGTGCTATTCTTTCTGCTTATTATTAAATACTATAAATAAAAGCCTGTTAGGTAGAAGTTCTTCTCTTTTTGAAAGTTTGTCTAATCAACTTTAAAAACAATAATAACTTTTTAAATATTTTTATTTAATACAAAATTAATTAAATCAAAAAAAAAAAAAAAAAAAAAAAAAAAAATTAAAATTAAAATTAATTTAATCCGAACTTGTTATATAATTATTAATATTAATAATAGTTTTGGATTATGCTATAAAATATTTAATAGCTAATACTACAAGATTTATTTTTAATATATATTTCTTGTACCTAGATCTATATATTGAATTAATAGCTATTACTCTTTTAAAATTTTTTTCGATAATCAAGAAGTCTATATTATAATTATTTTAAGTTAGTATTTTAATAAATTTTATACAACTTGATTATATTTATTTAGCTATGTTTGTAGTATACAACTTAATAAATTTTCTAATAAAAACCTATTATTATTTCTAATCAAAGATTTAATATCTTTATATGGAAATTCTTTTTCAAGTTGTGTGATAGTTATAATTTCTTAAATATATTTATTTTGATTGCTATATTGAGAATTTCACTATTTAATAAGTTTTTTATTTATTTCATATTGCTTTAATATAGATCTTTTAATTGAACTATCTTTTCACAATATTTATATATATATATTTTTTTAGCTCTATTATTTTCATATTTTAAATTTTTATTTGTAATAAAAACTCTATAATTATATTAGTAAAGTATGTTATATCTTCACTATTTTTTTTTTTAACTTGATTTTTATCAAATAAGTTCTTGGCTTTATTAGACTCTACAGACAAATATGTTTTCTTAATATTAGTTATTTTTTTATCAACTCTAGAATTGGAAATAGAATTATTGTTAGAATTAATATTGAATCAAAATTTTTTAACTTGGCAAATAAAAGATAAAAAAGATAAATTATTTGATAACTGCTAATAAAATGATTTTTAAAAACAACTTAATTGTAATGCATTTAGAAAATTAAGAAAAATCTACAAGTTTAGATATAAAAGTATGAATAAAGAAAGTCAATTAGCTATCAATTTACTATTAGCATGTCTTCAAGTTTGTGATATTACTATTTCACAAATACTTAGACTAATTCTACTATATTTCTTAACTAATTCTCTAAATATGCAGAGAAGTTTTACAGTTTTTAGTCATGAGAGTTGTGATATTGTAATAGATTTTAGTACAAAAGACAAAAAAAAAAAGTCTTAGCTTTACAAGTAAGTTTAATACTAAAATTATAGTATTTTTAGATTTTATTTATATTTTGAAAAATTATTAATCTAAAAAAGTTATTGATTGATTTTTAAACTAGAAATTCTTTACTATTAATTTGTATAGTTTTTAATTATATATAAATATAAGAAAAATCTCAAATTTGAAATTAAAAAATAGGGTGTTGCGACTTAGTGAAGTGGTGAAGTTGTTGCACCTCCAGATAGCAGGTTTAGAGTTCGAATTTCATAGATGACATTTTCAAAAAATAGCACTGTGATATAGTTAATAGCTATTTGATAATTAGTAGGATCTAGAAATTTGTAATCTCGGTCACATCATCTAAAATAAGAGCTTTGGCATAATAAATCTAAAATACCAAAATAACTAAAAACCTATTTGGCAAGTTCCAAGTTAGGAGGTAGTATGATCTTTAACAGTACTACAGAAGAACTGAATTTGGAACCAGAAACCATGATTAGAAAACTAAGTGATCAGGTTCTTAAATAAGAAGACATACTAGCCAAACTACTGAGTCACCAAACCAAAGAAAAAAGATATATACTCTGGAAGCATATACTAAGGAAAAAAAAACTATATAGATATCTAAGATCTAGGTAGACCAACCCTTCCAGATTGCCAGCTAGAGGTAAAAAAGAGACCAATAAAGAATCCAAGAAAGAAAAAAAGTTTGAATATGGGTGCTAAAATTGTGCAAACCCAAATATAAGGGCAAGAAGTATATAACAACTACTAAAATAAAAAGGTTGTAGTTTGAAATATAGATCAAGTTACAGCAGTATTCTAAAAGATAGCTTGAGACACAAACTTGGTGGCGGCAATATAACAAGTACTAGATTAAAAAGAAGTTATCGAACATGCAGATGAATACATATGTAGAACATGTACTGCTCTGTTAGGTTTATCTTGAGAATAAAGTAGTTCTAGATAGGGTGTGAAATCTATAAGTAGTACAAAATCTAGTATATAAATAGTAAGTTACACCTATGTTAGATAAGGAATGATGGGCCAGTTGTGACCAGAGAGTTTAAATAGATAATCTTCCTAATTAGATTGCAGATATGGCAGCTAGTATAGACCCTTGGGCAGACTACTTAAAATAGACAACTAAAAGTTGCAGATATGGCTAGTCATACTCTCACTTGTAAAAACCAGAAAGCTTAAATAGATAATCTCTTAGTTAGATTGCAGATATAGTGGCCAGTATAGAACTTGGGTGGACTACTTAAATAAACAATCAAAAGTTGTACGTGTGGCTAGTTGTACTCTCATTATAATTATAAACATTGTTAATTATCTAATAAAAAGCCCCTGGCTATAGAGATTACTTTAATACCAAAAAAAAAAAAAAAATTAAAAGATTCAACTCTTCTTGATAATCTCTCAGACCAACTTTTTAAAACAAAAAATTTTAACAAAAATAGTAAAACTATGTTAGAAAAGAAAGACATAAGACTAACAAAAACTATAAACTAGTGTCTATTATTTAAAGATAGTTTTTATATACTATTTGCTAATAGGTTTAAAGCTTATCACTTACCATGGAAATGGTATTTGTTATTTAGAAGTAGTTCTCATATGCTATTTGCTAACAAGTTTAGAGTTTATCATTTACTAAAAATATTGGCAGTATGCTCAAATCTACTTGTCTTATTATTTTTAAAGAAATATATACTCTCTTTTAAAAAAAGTACAAGATATATACTCTTTACTATCACCTACTTGTGTCTACAACAAAATTTTCAAAAAAAAAGGCAAAACAGCTTACCCCTGTTAAAAGATCAGCATTGTTTATTTTTTCCAAATTTAGTTGATCTAGTAGATTGCAACTACATGTTTTGTTTAATAACAAACATGTTGCTACATTATGCAACAGGTCTATTAGTTAAAGATTTACTTGAAATAGATCATATAGTCGAAAAGAAAATAATATGTTAATGCGAAGTCTTATAGCAGAGATATACAGATGTTGTATTTGTTATATAATTTTTAAAGTTTTGTATAAGTCACAATAATACTATTAGGTCTTTTTTTTTCTTTTGTTGTTTTTACTTTTTCAAAATCTGTGCTTTATTTTTTCTTTTAGTTCGTCTATTTTTTTTTAATTATTTTTATTAATTTTTTTTTTATTTCCTCTTTTTGTCTCGTACCTCTTGAAAAGAAAAAAAAATTAAAAGAGAAATTAGTTTTAATATTTTAGTTTTTTAAAAGCTAACATTGAATACAAAAGGGTAAAAACTCCTTTTGAACAAAGTTTATAAAAAGAACTTTTTTTAGCTTATCCATAAGCTTTTGTGTCTAGGTACTGAAATAAGTAACTGGGTGAAGATAGGCTTTAAATTAGTCTTAAAAGTAAATGTATATAAATTGTATATACTAATAACTAAAGAGGTCAACCCATGGCAAGACTTATTAAAGAAATAAAAAAAAAAATTAAAAGATTGAAAAAAATAGTAAAGAGTATTGATTAAGAGCTAATCAGATTCTTGTAAATTATTTCAGAATTGATTTCTATATTTGATAAAATCTCTGACTATTTTTTACTCTTTACTATAAAATTGTTTTAGTATAACAAATAGTAATTTAGCTAGTTGCAAAATATAAATAATATGAAAGAGAAGTATATAAAAAAGTATGTTGTTTTTATAATAGAAGTCAATACTAGTATAGTTTATATAACTCTTATAGCTATTCAAAATTAATAAAACAAAGTATATAAATAAAACCAAACTAATAAAATATTTGATATATTTTTAAAATAAATACTTTTACATATATTTTATTTTAATAAAGCCTATAACAAAGCTAGCAAGAGCACTATTTAAAAGACCCAGAATTATTTGTTTACCTTTAAAAATAAACAATAATAAGATATATATTTTAGCTACTGAGATAGGAGTAAAATAGTGATAGTACAAAAATTTGGTAGTCTCATGACTAATTAAACAACAATAATATCTTAATTTTTGTCTAAAAATTAATATTTGTATTAATACAAAGTAGAAAAAATATATCTAAATTATTATACTAAAAACTTATTAATAGCAAAAACTAATTTCTTTGTAAATTTATAATTTTTTGAGATTCTTGTTTTTTTTTGTTTTTAATTTTTTACTTTGCATTTGTATGTTACACACTGTTCTTACAATCAGATTTAATAAAAATCACAGAACCAACAAAATTTTGTACTATTACTATTTTACTCTACTAAAATAGTTAAATATACAGAAATATATTTATAAAAGTTGCTAAATAAAACCTGATAAACTTGATGTACTTTCTTTTTGACAAAACTTTTTAAAAACTAGATCTAATAATAAATTTTGATTTATTCTAAAAAAAAATAATCAAATACAAAAAAAAAAACAAAAAAAAAAAAAAAAAACAAATTAAAAAAAAAAAAAAGCAGAATCATGTCTTAAATTTAATTGATGATATGTAAATATTCTTGAATAATTTTTTAAAACTTGGCAAAATAATTTTTAGTAATAATAGAATTGGCTTTTTGTGTATAGGCTTTATTTAGAGCTTATAAAATATAAAATAAAAGCTTTAGATATTTTTTATAAAGTGCTGCCATTATAATTAAAAAATTAAACAACTGTATAATAATTAAATTTTTTTTTTTTTAAATCTTTGATAGCTTACTAGAACTGTATACAGACTTTATTAGAATAAATAGAAAGAATAAACTTTCAGGATACTGGATCAATATATATCTGAAGTTTAAGTTTAATATTATCTGGCTGTATAATATATACTCAAATACAACCTGTTACATCAATATCAAAATAAATTGGAAGACTTTATTAGCCTATTTCAAGCTTAAATATTTCAAATTTCTTTCTTTACTAAAATCAAAAAAAGAAGGTTTTGTATTAAAAATACAAATCAAATATTATAAAGAAAACAAAGTAATATATAAAAAGAAGCAACTAATACAAAAAGAGAAATTATAAAGAAAAAATAATGGGAACCAATAAATATAAAAAAAAAGAAAACAAAGAGCTAAGCCTAAAACAGGCTAATAAAGTAAAAAGACACCACTATCAAGTAGCAAAAAGAAAGTAAAAAAAAAAACAAAAAACAATAAAAACAAAATATACTATTATAATCTGTACTAGGCTTGTAAAAATTTTATAGCAAATACAATATTTTTATATCTCTAAATGCAAAATAAAACTACTCAGAAGAGCTAGATTTAAACAATTTTCTAATACATAACCTAACTGTTGCTAGCTTTTGTAAAACTATACAAGCCAAGTATATAATAAATACTATAGAAGACAACTCTTCTGTGATATTATTTCTAATACTATTAGCTCTCCAAGATCCACATACTTTATTATTTTCACAACAACCTATTCTTCTTACTTCTTCTTTATCTAATCATGAATCCCTACCCAACCCAAACTACAAATTCGATAACTTTAAACTTGAAACAATAATGCAAGTAACTGAGCAACTTGGCCCTATTGATTTACTAACATGCTATAACAAATTTTTATTTTATCACAAATTATCTCTACTTGAATACTCCAAACCAATGTATAAAATCTATATGCACAATATGCTCATAAGCATATATTTTTAAAAGTTTTCATATATTTTTAGCTAGAAATGTGCATGAAATTCACAAGATTTTTAGCTACATAGTGCACCAAATTTATTAATAAAATCTTAACTATTTGCACATGGAGCACATTGTGTATATAGTCTATTTTTATATATGTAAATTAAATAGATATTCATATAAAATATTTTATAGTATTATAAAAATTTATAGTACACTAATTTTTAAAATTATTTATATAAATTAAGTATACAATATGTACAATATTCACATGTTTTTGAGGTGAGATTTTATACACTGCCCCAAATAATACAATCCTTTCTTAACTATATCCAACATGATTTTTCCTTATACAACTCATCTTTGTATATTAGAATTTCTATTTTTAATAATAAAAACAAGAAAGATAATTATACAAAAGCATATATTTACTTTTTTAATGAATACCAAATACTTACAAACTACTTAATACTTTCTTTTTAGAACCTTCTATAGTGGTTTGGATATGTTCTACTCAAATTATATACTCATAACCCCAACAAGAACACTCTAACTTATATAATCTATACTTTATTATTGCTACTTACAATGTTAGAGGCTTTAATGTTACTTTTAAAAGACAAATCTGGCAAGACTATTGTATCAACTATAATATTTCTATAGCTTGTATCATGAAAACCAAAATCTTTAACAAAACCAAACTCTCTTTCTGCAACAATAACCTTTATACTTACTACTGGGTCAACTCTTATAGCTCTATAGAAGGAGCAGCTATTATAGTTCGCAACTATTTTAAACTTTATATTCATAGTTGCTTTACATATTCTGGCAGAGCAATCGCACTAAATCTTTTCTTCAAAAGCAACATCAAACTTTGTATAATTTCTGTCTATCGCTCCTCAACTAACTTTACTTACTATAATCTCATACAAAATACTGTAATTAACTAAATACTTAAAGCCTAGCAACTCAATCTTCAGCTTATCATTCTTGGTAACTTTAATATACAGGATACTACTCTTAGCTTATCACCTAGATTTAAACTTATCAATTTTTTACACTATTCAAACATGTTTGATATTGGTGCATATTTCAACAATATTTGACATATCTAATCAAATAATACAAACTCTAGCAGAATTGACTACATCTGAACTAACTCCTTTAATATACAATTCCTTCTTTCTTACAGTCTTGATAATAGCAAAACTAGTACTCTTAGTAACTACTTTATACTTTTTACTTCTTAAATATTTCTCAATGCATTTAGCAAACCCCCATATCTATATACTAATATTAGTTATTAAATCTTTAATTATAAAGCTACTTTTAGCTAGCAATGGCAAAAATTCTCTAAGCTTACCTCATGACTAATTATACAAAGCCATATTCCACTTATACCAAATATCTCAGAGAGTATTGACACCACCTAGCACAAGCTTTAACACTGTATAATGCAAGCTACAATTAGTATTATCTCTAAAAAAATTATACAAAAATGTAGCTACAACTATAAATATACTTTTTTATGTACTACACTTCATTTTGAGCTCAAAAAACTTGGTTACCTTATCAAGACTCTTAATAACAACAACAACAACTGCTAACTCAACCTATATCTTGCATATATTAACTCACAAATCCTCATTATTAATACTTACTCAAAATGCAACTTTTAGTCATTTTAATTACTTGATACTCATAATATTCAATTATGGCTACTATATACACACACTATCTAAAAACAAATCTACCATACCTATCATCTTAAATACTTTCTTCGCCTTTGACAACAAATTAATTAGACTTCTAAAAGGAGATATAAAACACTTGTCTCAAAACTCACTCAACCTTCTATATATTTTACTAATATCAAACCCCCAACCAGCTAATTATCAATTCTACTAAAATTAAACAACATATTCAATTACACTTTTCAAATTAGACTGTATATAAACCTATTGATCAAATTATCTTTAATAGCTTCTGGCAACAACAATACCAACCACTCTTTTATATTAACCCTGAATAGTATATACTACTTACTAGCCTTATATCTAAAGATAAAGTTCTTCAAACCATTTCCAAACTTTCTAATAGCAAAGCCTGTAGCTCTACTAGTATTAGCTATAAAATGATTAAATACTTAAACCAACACTATATTACTGCATTTATTACACTTTTTAAATATTGTCTATTCCAAAACACAATACCCAAGCTATAGAAACATATCAGAATATATTACATTTCTAAAAACAATACTTTAATAGAAACCCAAACCTCACTCGATCAATTAGTCTTATCGAACATGTTAGAAAAATTTATATTAAAATCCTAACCAATAGACTTAATCAAGTCTTCTCCCAATATTTTATTCTCTCATTTTTTAATTATATTGCTCTACTAGGCAATAGTATATCTATTCCTATTCATATTCTTAATAATCTTATTAAAAATGCTAACTATAATCACAAAGAGCTTTGGCTACTATTACAAGATATGAGCAAAGCTTATAATTTAGTTAACTTTAACCTTTTCAAACACTCTTTTTATTATCTTTCTTTACCCCAAACTATTATTAACATTCTTGCTAACTTACTCAAAAATTATTATAATAAAGTTATAACCAACTTTGGGTTAATTTCTTTATATCAAGTTAAAAATAGTATTGACCAAGAGAAGACTATTACCTCTTTGCTCTGGTGTATATATTATGACCCACTTATTACACACATACACTTTACTTTCACTGGTTATACAATCTCAACATATAGCCAACTAATCTTAAAAATCACTCTTTTAACAAATTTGAAATCAACTATTTTGTCCTGGCCTATATAGATAATACTTTATGAATTGCATTAAGCCAAACAGAATTAACAAACATTCTTACTATTGCTGAATCCTTCTACAACATGGCAAATATTCAAGTCAATCTATCTAAATCTATTCTGTTCTCTAATACCAAATCTAATTTCTATAATCCTATTATATTTAACAATATAATACTCCCCCTCTGGTTTATATACTAGCCTTTTAAATTTCTAGACTACTAGTTTATACTTAATAACAATCATACTAAACAAACTCAACTTATTTTAGCTAAATTATTCTAACTTACCAAAATTGCTAGCACTAAACAAATAACAGTTACTCAAGCTTGTTATATTATAAATACTATTATTATCTCTACTTTAAAGTACAGAATACAGAACATTGTTTTTAATTAATCTTTATACAACAAAATCTTTCAACAATATATCAATCTTATCAAATACAAAGCTAAACTCTGTCGCACTATACTTATTAGCATTTTATTATATCTTTATATATGAGGTTGAGTCAATAGAAATCAAGCAAATATTTTTTAATAAGTTTTTTTTAAAATGTTAAACAAGAATAACTTAACAAAAACTTGATCAAATTTAATAAAATTTTTTTTAAACTAATTCTACAAGTTTATAAAAACTATTTAAAAAAATTTTTATTAAATTTGGTTATGTTTTTGTTAAATTATTCTTGCTTAAAGTTATAAAAAGTTTTTATTATAAAAAATTTGCTTGATTTCTATTAACTTATCCCTATATATAATATTGAGATATTCAACTTCAATACCACATTTCTAACTTTATCAAATAGCTTAATAATAAATTTTTTCTAGATATCTCTACCCAAATCAGAATCCAACAACTTCAAAATAATCTCTAGTCTGCTACTAGTATTTTCTTCTACCCAAACCTCATTATTGATGGCCCCAATTATCTTACTACCAACTTTAAAATAATATAGCTTCTCCAATATCTAAACTAGACTATTAGTTTAAGTCCAGACACAAACATTCTTTTTACAATTTGTGAAGTATCTATCATATTAAAATCTATACTATAAGCATACTCCAAATATTCTACTTTCAAAAAAACAACTTTAGTACCACCATATTCTTTTCTTAGATTAACTTATCTCTACCAACAACTCTCATCTTCTAGACTGGAAATATATATCTTCAAAACCCAACAAAATTCTTAAAAGGAAAATCTTCTAATAGTTCATACTCCTTGAAAATTTTATTATTAACTTTTTACACAACCACCTTATTTCTAAACAGCTTAACCTATCATCTACTAACTATTATAATTACTGTATAGGCCATTTTTACAAATATTTTAAGCTCTAGCTCTTAACTTTTCTTTATAACCAAGCTATTATTGGCAAAGCTTGTCATCAATCTACAAACTCTGGCTTTATATAAATAAGCTTTTCTGCTTACCTACTTATATTATTTTCTTTTAAAAATAGTCTACAAAATGTAGAAGATATTATTATTTTAGAGATAGTAGCTACTTTATAATTTTTGCAAAAAACTCTAGTAAAAAAACTATTAGAGTTTAGATTTAGATTTATTAAATTGGTTAGATTTGGATAGTGAATTATAAAAAGATTATTGAAGATAGTTGGTTTGATGATTTTGTAGTAGCTAATAATAAGTTGTTTATTCTGAAGTAAGAAGGTCTTATTATATTGATTACAAATTTAGAAAAAGATTTGTTTTAGATTTTTAAGTATATTAAAATAAAAGATAACTCTTTTAATATATATAGAGTTAGTAGTTTGTCTAAGAAGTTTGTGAATAGTTTCTTCATATTTAAGATTGTAAATTTGGTTATTTTTAGTAGCAGTTTTAAGATATGCATTGAAGTAGAAATAGAAGTAGTAAATATTGTAGTGAATATTGGCTTTAGTATTGTTTTTTTCTTGATAAAAGTTGTCTGCTATATTTGCAAGATCAAAGAAGGTTTGTATTAGAAAGGGTTTAGAAAAGATAGCAAAATAAGTACTATTTTTGTTAAAGATAGAAAAAACTAATATAGGACGAATAATGGTTGTATCTTGTAAAAAAGGTAATAAAGGATTGGTGCAAAGTATTCTTCTAGAGATTTGTTATAGAAGTATTTATAAATATTTTGGTAAGAATATTGATTAATAAAGTTTAAATTTTCTGTATAAGCAGAAGTAATATAATATGTTTTCTTTATTAGAATTGCAAGTGTAAATATGATAAAAAGTTGCTTTAGTAACAGTTTCTTTGTATTGCTATAGTAATAAAATTTTAGAAAAGTTGTAAGTAGGTACAAGGAGTTTTTTGTATTTAGTTGCAAGAGTAGTAGCAATTTATATCAAATATAGTTATAAATTTTTTTCTCAAAATCTTCAGTTATATTTGAAAATTGGTTTGTATAAATTAAAAAAAAGAATAGAACTAATTATCAAGGTCTTGAGTAAAAAGTTTAAGAGAGAAGATTCTAAAGTTTTAAATAAACTGCTATTTAGAAATATTAAGAGTAATATTAATATTAAATTTATTATTATTGTAGATTTGAAATAGTAATTTGTTAGATATATCTTCACTAAAAGAGTAATAAATTTTAAAGTATATAGGTTTAGAAATATTAAGAGTAATATTAATATTAAATTTGTTATTATTGTGGATTTGAAATAGTAATTTGTTAGATATATCTTCACTAAAAGAGTAATGAATTTTAAAGCATATAGGTTTGATATTTAAGTTCTTAATAAATTTTTATATATGAATATTTGATACTTATTTTGTAGAAAAAAGTAAATATGAGCAAAGTTAAGAGCAACTTGGTTGTGATTGCAAATACTGTAAGGAGGAATAGAGCTAAGTAAAAAAGAAATTTTTTATAGTTTAGCTATATAAAGAGTTTAGTTGTAAACTAAAAAAATAGAGATTTGAAAGTATTGAGAATAATACTAAAAGATAAAACAAAGTTTTGTTTTAAAGAAGGATTGGCTTGTAGAATTAAGTCTAGAAAAAATTATAAATACTATCTTGCAAGAGAGACTATAAAATAATTAAATATATATTGAGATTCTTTAATCTTTATTTTTTATTATTATAATAGGTTTAACTAATTTGCTAGAGACAAACTCAATAAGATGAGATTTGGTAAAATTAAAAAATTAATAGCCGAAGGTATTTAATAATACATTTTTTCTATTTCTTTAGAGATAAGGCAATATCAAAACCAGTCAAGATTATTAGATACTGTATACTTCTAAAATTAAGCACCTTCTCGAAGCAATTTTTATAGCCAAATTTCTTATAAACTAATAATCAGATCTATATAATTTTAATACTATTTGAATTGACTTATCAAAATGATTTTAATAATACCAAAACTATACATATCTGATTATTAGATCATGAGAAATTTGGCTATAAAAATTGTTCTAAGAGAGTGCTTAATTTTGGAAGTATACAATATATCATGTTTTGAAGTTGTTTTAGTTTTTTTAGTAGAGTTAGAGTTAGAGTTAGTATTGTTAAGATCAGTTTCAAAAGAGTCAAGACCTATAAAAAAAAATTATATATTTTTAGTTAAAGTATGTAATGTTGAAGAAGGGTTAAAAATAGTAGAAGTAAAAGTTGCTAGAGATAAGTTAAGAGGATTGTAAGCTTGAC
>CAJVPU010000863.1:0-15062 GCA_910591775.1 Dentiscutata heterogama | reverse complement strand
TTTGATGTCTGACTTAATCACAAGTATTAACAAGTATTTGACTGTCAAATTTTTGTTTGATTGTGCCAAGCACTAGTATTCATCCTTTATGTTACCATAGATCTGCCAAATTACTGTAACAAATCAGGTTAAAAGTGGATAAATAAAAGATAAATATTGGAGGATCCTAGTATGTATTCTTTATGTATTTATTGAACCCATGGTAAATGGTAATACTATTGCATATATTGTGTAGTATATACCCAGTGCATTAAATTAGTCAAAGAAAAAAAATTTAGTGTAATTGAATTTCAAGTATACATGCATATAAAAAAAAAAACAATATTATATTCACTTTATTTGTATGCTAATAGCACCTTCGCTTAGTTCCAAACAATTAAATTTTAAACTGCATTTTCAAAAATATGTAATGTATAATTAATTTAATATTATACTATACATCTATACAAATGGTGGTATACACTACAATACACATTTTTGTAATACCCAATGATGCTTCTCTAATTAAAAAATGTTTTAATACATGGGGTCTTTGCCTTGAAAATGACTTTACAGAACTATGTAGATTATATAAATAAAAATTAAAATTTCTAGCTATCCAGTAATCCAATTTAAATAAACTTTTTTTATTTTGTAGAGCTTAGTGAATTCTACAAAATAAAAAAAATTGTTTAAATTGGATTATTAGATGGCTAGAAATTTAATTTTTATTCACAAAATCAACATAGTCCCGTAAGGTCACTTTCAAGGTAAAGACCCAACATTATGATGTAATTATGATTCAAATGTATAATATTATCCGTCAAAGAAATCTGTTTAAAGTTTACAAAAGTTAATGAACCTCATAAATATGATCGAACAACACTCGCCAAAATGTAATTATTGTGATGAAAACTATGTTGATTTAGTTGACCAGTTAAAAGGTCATTTATTAAAATATAAAAACTTCTTAAAAACTCAAATAGGATTCTGGTACTTCAAATAATTTCACTTACAAAAATATATTCAATGGGTTTACATAGTGGCAATATTGTAAACCTTGGACTTCAATCCAACAAATGCAAACTAATATAGAATAAAAGGTTGTATTGGTTGACAAGCAAATTTCATATTTAAAATAATGGCTATCGATAGCTTTAATAAAAATTAAAACGAATAGCTTACATTAATATTTTTTTTTATTTTTTTGAACGCAATATCTGATAAATTCGGAATTAGATACAATCTTTTTTAAAAAAATTTCTCAGCTGAAATTAAACAGAAGCAATATTTTATCTCAAACTTCAACGTTTTAAAAAAAGTTTTAAGACAATAAAAAAATGGTTAAAAAATTGTTTGACACATTTTTTTTTACCATCCCTAGTGGTAAGTAATGGGGTTTCAGAGTTAATTTATTTTGAAAATAAGTGGAAGTTTGAAAAGTCCTATTTTTTGTTTTAAAATTTGACATCAAAAATGAAAAAGAAGTTATCCAGAGATAAATAAACAAGCTTCTTTTAATGATATATATTATCACTTAAGTTTTTAACTATTTTTAACCATGGGTGATTGGGGTGTGTGATATCCTATTATTAACAAATCTATTGAAGGTCATATATTAAATTGTATTATAAAGAATTTTTTCATAGCCTGCGACTTTTCCGAAATTTATATAGTAAAAATGCATTTTTTCAGATCGCTATTTCTTTTGCATTTTTAAAGATAATGATATAATTTTTGCTTAAACGAATAGAGAATAAGTTATAGTTTTATGATATAGAAAGCTTTTTTGACTTTAAAATGGTTAATTATGTAAAAAACTCTTTTTTGCACGATGACTATTTTAAAGTCAAAAAAGCTTTCTATATCATAAAACTATAACTTATTCTCTATTAGTTTAAGCAAAAATTATATCTTCATCTTTAAAAATGCAAGAGAAATAGCGATTTGAAAAAATGTATTTTTACTATATAAATTTCGGAAAAATCACAGGCTGTGAAAAATTCTTTATAATACGATTTAATATATGATCTTCAATAAGTTTGCTAATAATAGGATATCGTATACCCCAATATTGTATATATCCGGCCCGGTCATGAGAATCAATTAACTAATTTTGTATAGCCTTATCCGTATAATTCGGCCAAAATTTTCTGATTTCGAGCATCAATCGTAACAATAATTAATTATCCGTTGTTAACGTAATAAATCAATGATTAACTACAATAAGGTTATAAATGGTAAGTATTTAAACCTTTTTATTTGTTAACGTTAAAATGCCCTGTAGTGATAGTTGAAAAAATCATTGAAAGGGACGAACTTTGTAAACTTTCTAACTATAACCGGTTAGATCCATTACACTGTTATGGTAACATAATGTTCATGCGGCTGTTCCTTGAACTCCTTTTTAGGATGACACGAAAACGTTAGTAAAATTTTGTAAAGAAAAAAAAAAAAAAAAGCAAAAATTTGCAAATTATAAACATCGTTATATACGTGTGAAATTTTACGCGCGGTTCATGCGAGATAAATATTTATCCACGAAAGATTTTTATAGTAATATATTTATTTATACCAATCTATTAATGCACAACAATTTACAAAAATTTGTGTTTCGCTCATTTACACGTCTATATACATATGTATATATATTGATGGTACGTAATGTTCGAGCTAATAATGTACAGAAAGACAAATAATAAGGACGCACAATCACTTGAATCTACAAGAGTTTATAGAAAAAAAAAAAACGAAGAAAAAAAAAAAAAAAAAAGAAATACAAACAGAAAACAAAAAAAAAAACCTAGATTAATTCGAGACAATCAATTACCAGTAAGTGAATGGAATAAACCAATTATTAACTGAAATAGCCTCCTAAATTCCACCCAATGTAATTCTTCTTCTTGAGTCATCGGTATATAATCAAGATGTCTGTCAATACATTGACCAGTTTCTTTAATAAGAACCAACAAAAACCAATCCAATGATGTAAAACCTAAAAATCCTTCTGTTTTAGTATATTCGGTTCGACTAATAATTCTAGTTTCCGTACACAATTGCGGTTGCAATGATTGTAGAGCATCTATAAAAGTTTTATAACCCTCTTCAACATCAGACCTTAAGTCTGAGAGTTCCTCCAAATTACCAGAACAGTTAGAATCCATCAACTGAAGTAAAGTCATTTGGTCGATGAACAATTCATGATATTTTAAAGTGTAAAAGAATTCGAATTTCACTTCTTGTAAAGCGTATTCGATATCGTTCATGAGTTCAAAAAAGATATCTTGAGATGAAAAGTTTTGTTCGCTAATAATTTTATCATCCTCATCAACTAAAGGAATTTTTTCTTCTTTATCATTAATTTTATCATTATGTTTAGACTTAAAAATTGGTTTTGAAAACCAATCACCAATCTTGAGAAATAATATAGAGACTTTGGTAACAAATTTCCCAAGTATATAGTCTTTAATCCAAACATAAGTAGAACGATACAAATGTTGAGATCTTAAAAATAAATCGGAAACGAGAATCATGAACTTTTCACCATTGCCGGCATGTTCCCATTGCTTTTGAAAGTATTCCAAATGTTTCTTGTCAATTTGATCGAATGAGGCGTTAACCAATTGTAACATGAGTTGATCGACTAAAGGACGAGATTCGTATCTTTCTTTACAGGAATGAATTTTTTTATAAGAGTTGTTTAATTGAGCGAGCTTTGGTTTAAACAATTTGTAATCTACATCAATCAAGTGAAGGGCAGAAAATTGGTCGATAAGGATTTCATGATTTTTAATTTTAGAAAATTGTATCATTTTTTGCTTTTTTGTCATTGAAGGCATCGTTGCGCAAAAAAATCCTTGGAGAAATGTAATATGATAAAATGGATTGAAAAAATTATTCGAGGAATAAATATATAATAAAAATAAAAATAATAATAGTAATGATAATAATAATAATAAATAAATAAATAATAATAATTTTTTAAGTATAGAATAATCGCCTAATTGCGAAAGAAAGAATCATTAAGAAAGGATGATAGAGAAGAGAGAGAGCCTAAAAAATCAAAAAAAAAACGGCTATAAAAAAAACCATCAGCTTATCAATTTATGTGGTAAAACAAAGTTTTAACTTAAAATGAATCCTTATTGATTTAATAAAAATTACTGTTTGTGCCCCTGTAACAAATATTTTTTTTTGTTATAATCAGTATAATCAGGATGATCTCATGAAGGTTTGATACCAAGACAGGCTAAAAAATTTTCAAGGGATCATTTGATGATGTATGAATAGAGAAAGTATGAACCTTTCATCAATTCCTTAATAAATGAATATAATATAATATTTATATATAACTTCGGGATAATTGTTTTTTTTTTAAAAAAAAAAAAAGAATCGTGAAACCATGAATGAAAAAAAGGTCAGATTATATATCAAAAAAGTTTCTTTCTAATATAATTAATGATGCACCTGAGCTATACCAAATAATATATATTTTACGAAAGATAATTGATATGGCACGATAGCATTACATTAAATGGGTTCTTTGTTTTTACGTAACGCACTTTGCCTCGAATGTGGATTGTCTACTTTAGATGATCACAAGTTCAAAGAATCACATGACCAAAAGTTACCAATTTGAAACAATGAGATGAAAACAATGGGTCACCAAATTAGTTTCATCGTAAGACCAGTTTTTTCAAGTTTTCAGAAAAAATCGACAAGACTAACATGCAAATATTGTAAATAAACATTCAGAAATAGGTAATATTATTACCACAATACATTGCGTGTGAACATTGCTACGGTATGATTAAACATAATCGATAAAATGATATCTATTCAATATCTATATACCTGCAAATGAATCCAATGAGTTCATTTCTTCTAATACCTTAACTTTAAGCCTTCAAAATGTTAACGTCAAATTCTGGACATTAGTTAATTGAAAAGAAAATGCACAGACCATCGGATTTCCGCATCACGTACGTAAGTATTTAAATAAAAATTATTTAATCTGGACTTTACATGTAATTTACCAAAAAATTTTTCTGATCAAAGGGAGACAATAACACAATTCATAGAGCATAATGCATGAATCATATTAGTTACGTACAGTACATACGTACGTACGTACGTACGTACGTACGTGCATACGTAAGGAACAATCTTTTTATGCATAGATCGGCCAATAAAAAAAGTAGAGTTTTGTGAACCTGGGATTTTTATAGACACAAAAATTCTAAATTACAATTGGTATGCATACAAAGTAATCAGGTGAAAGTAAAATATAAATGAATGATCGATTTATGAAAGTAATGCATGATTTAAATAAATGTTATCGTTTTATATTGTTATTCATGTGAAGCTGCTGTGTGTTTTTTTTTTTTTTTTTTTTTGGGCGTTTCTTAGATTTCGAACTAAAAGATAGATTTCGCAATATTCTGATGGATCAGAGTAATAATTCTGTAATGCAAGGTGACTTATCCTTATCCATCATTATTAGCATCATTAAAGCGCCATAATAAAAGTTATTAAAATATTACACCACTTTACACCATTTAAAAACTGGTACTTTTCACGAAAGTCAGCCCTTGCCATGTACGTACCTACTACATGCATGCGGCTACCGGGACGATCATAGACATCGTCGAATTGTTCCTACTCTTGCCATCCACCATTTTGAGGGCTAGCAAATCAGCCTAATTGTTACATATTAAACCTAGCATCCAAATATTCCTTCCACTTCCGAACGTGTGTACTAAAAATGTCAAATATTCGGGGTTGCATTTTGCATCCATGTTTCACAACGTAAACTGTCATCAATTTTGACTTTTTCGACTGTTATCTTTTCATCCCTTATAAATGATGAATAAAATTAAAATAAATTAAAAAATAAATAATGATGTAAACAATTTTATAGTACGTACGTACGTACATTTTTTCGAAGCAGTTTTACAAGTTCAGAAATACGTTCATAAGATGAATACCAATATTGTAATCTTTGATTTAAACCAATTGAATTAAGATTTGGCAACTCTATAGAAATAAATTTCGCTATGTTGTTATTATCAATCTATTGATCTTTTCTCTATTGTATACGTATAATTAAAAAATAAATTTATTTGTTTTCTTTCTATCCTTTGCCCGTTTAATAATAAATAAATACCTTACCAGATCTATTTCTATATAAATTATTGCGAATCACATCAGCATACTGTATAATGATATAGCCTGTAATATTATTTAAAAAATATCAAATAAATAATTGAAGTAATTGTTCTCTAACTTACCGTTAACTTCTTTGGATTAATCGGGACTATGAATTTTCAATACCAATTTTTTAATGGAAAACAAACTCTGTTATTTGCGTTAAAAAATCAACAAAAAAATTTTTTTTACTTTAATCTGCTTACTACATCCTATTTAAAGGTTTTGGTTATATTATGTATAGGATTTTTTAAACCTCTCATGATTCGGTTATGTGTATATATAATAGTTGCGTAATGATAATACGTACTGAAGAAACTATTAGCCCATAGAAGGAAGCAGTGGCTGTTGATCGATGAATAATCAACTTCTTGCATTATAAGATTCTAATTATAGGAGACTTTATTATAGTGGTTTTGTAAAGAATATTCTTTATTCGAATTTTGGCTGATAGTTTCCTCAAATTTTACTGCCTTTATTGAATTTCCCTTTCTTTTTTTACTTTTATTAATTGCTGTTATCATGTAATTCCATCGTCTTTTTTGATAATGTGTCCTAAAAAAATAGTGTCTCATCTTTTAAATCTTTGAACTTCATGCCACTTAACCAATTTATCGTAAGAGGTGTTTAGGCTTGACAAGCGGATAATTCAAGGATTCGGTCTCTTTTTTCCCGGGTCAATATCACATGACTGATCTCTTTGGGACGGTAACTCACAGAGTTGTACATTTTTGATACCCGAGGCCTCTTTGACATGTCCATGTTCAAGTCCAAGAATGTCTGGACATGCTTACACTTTTATAAAGTTTATAAAATTAGGTGTTAAACATTAATGAATTAATTAAGTTGTCGGCAAAATTTGAACTATTAAAAACTCTTTTTGTGTATCATGTCCAAAATCTTGTCCAAACGTACCGGTGCCCATTCAGGGCCCTAGCACAGCATCCGGTGTACATGGTATCCCGACCGGCACCGATTCCGATCACGCCCGTTACACATAATGCTCGTCACACACAATTACCTAAATCGGCAAATCTTAGAATTACCAAACTCGGTAACCCGATTATCAAAACAACATTATTAATCTTATAATTATTAACCTTCGCTTATAAATAAATCTTTTACAAATCAACATTATTAATTAGCTTATTAATCATGTCATTAGTCATAAATTAGTCATAGCTTACAAATAGCTAGTTATATTAGTAATTTAGCTTACAAATCTTTATAGTATAGTCTTCTTGAATGTATTTAAACAATAGTTTTTGACCTTTGAAACATTAGCGGGTTTCACCCCTCAACACAATGCGATTTTAGATTTAGCTCAGCAGGTTTATACCTTGCAAAAGACCCTAGTGGGTTTACACCCCTCAAAAAGCCCCCTAGATAGCTCTAATGTCCTTACAACTATAAAGAAAATAATTAAAATGCTCAACATATTCTAGTTCAGCAACCTCTAATGCTAAGTTCAAACAAATCTGATAGTAGTTTACCCCTTCTACTATAAAGAACTCTCAAATCTGAACCATTAAATTGGAACTCAGATATAAGTAACCAAACACACAAAGACATTAAGAAGAGCAATATGCTCAATAACAAAACTAATTTATCAAAAGCTAAAAGAAGCTCATGAAGAATTGTCCTAAAGAAAGAAAAAACATGATGCACCTAACTGAGAAAAGAAACACTCAAAAAAATAAACACCTAAACACTTAGGAAGAATTAATAATCAAGAACCTTGCAATAACATCCAACAAAAATAATACAAGAGGAGAATTATTAATCAAACAACAAGTGCTCAACATACAATGGTTACCTAAAACCAATTCATATTAACGATGTGATAGCAATTTGACAAACCTCATATGCCCAAAGGCATCCAATGAGACTATAGGAGTCCAGACATGGCATTGAATAATGTTAAAGAACAATAACACTATTGTTGCCTCTTTACAATCGAACAAACTCTTTTACCCAAAAGAGAAATCACTATAATATGTGAACATGAAGATTGTTCATAAAAGAACAATATAATAGAGATGGTGCTCTACAATATAATAAAATAATATTATATTTACACAATATAAAAGGGACAACATAGAAACAAAAGACATTCAGGAACAGAACTAAAGAGCTAAAAGAACATTAACAAATATAATTAGTATAGTACTTTACTAAATAAATTTAATAAAAACCAATTTATTAAATACAAACCTTGTGCAAGTAAAATAGTATAATTCTATAATCCTTCTACATAAATATAAACAATAAATAACCTGATATCAAAGTAATAAAAGCTTAGATAGCTTAATGCCCAAGTAAAGGCATAATAGTAACCAAGTAGTACCTCAAAGACTTTATCCACCTCTGAATAAATAATTAACAAAACCATTCCACAAAAGAGAGCATGGCCTAGCCCACTGTAAAAAGAAATTAGTAGCGCAAAAGGCGCTCAACTTACTAAAAACCACATCCATACTAACAAACTTATAACAGAAAGGTGTACAGAAAAGAAATAAACTATACAACTATTCAAACCAAACTTACTAAGCAAACATATTGCAAAATGAATAGAGTTTAAACAACTCTTAAGCAAATACAATTGAAAGAAAGCTTACTTTAACTCAGAAGATTAACTATCATAATCAATCTAATCTGATATCGATGACCAGTAAGGCTGAAAAGGCTAAAATGAAACCTTACCATTGAAACTCGCAGACTAATCATCTGACAAGACAACTATATTAAAACCACCAAAAATTAGTAATTTAACAATACGAATGTGAAACTTATTATTACAAAGCAATATTTGCTTAATAATCTTTACATTAGTAATTTGCTTACAAACTAGAATCTCCAAAACTGATATAGTAAAAAAGATATGAGTAGAATAGCTATTAATATATACTTTCTATCTTTAGATAGTATATTATTAGATGATCTAGTAAATTAAGCTAAAATCTTTAATCTAATGACTTAAATATATTAGAACTATCTCTTTAAAAAAGAAATATTTTACATCAAGAATATAAATATTTGATCAAAAAATTATATATTATCCTTGGTTAAGTCAGAGAAGAAGGCTCTTTGTTCTATAGATACTAAGTATTAGATATTATCTAATAGAATAACTAGTTTGCTATATAGACATTGGCAAATAGTAGCTTATGAAAATATGGTAAAAGATAATATATCTTATAAAGTAGCTGAAAAAAGAGCTATAATATGCAGACTTTCAGAAAAATATTAAAATAAATATATATCCTATATATCTAGCTCACTCTAATAAGCTAGACTAGTAATAGGTAGCAAATTATAAAGCTTATATATATAGTTATTATATATTATTTTTTTCTTTAAAATAAAAAATATTAGCAAAATACTTCAAATTGAAAAACTTGATATAAAATCAAGATGATATACAAAATTCTAAAAGAATAAAAAGTATTAGTTAAGTAAAAACAATATATTTAATATATAATATATTTATACATTAGTATCTAAAATAATAATGTCTGATATAAATTAAGTAAATATGGGTTAAACTATATCAATAATTTAAAAATGCTAGAAACTTAGTTACAATTTGCAAAGTATTATACATCTAAATATATATATATAAAAGTTTATTTATTTCTGTATATGAAATTAATAATAAGGATTATTGAAAAAATTTTGTATTTTGTGTAAAAAATAATCTAACCAAAAATAAATCTATAGCTAATAATTCTAAATTTAAAGAATTTAAAATCCAAGTAGCTTTGTATAAAAAAAATTGATTAGCAATTATTATTCAATAAACATATCATTTATAAAAAAATAAATAAATTTAGCTATAATAATTTAGTATACAGTAAAAAAATAGCTTTATTAACTAGATAGCATATTAATAAAATATACTCAAGAATGGTATTATCAAAATGCTAATAAACTTGAAAATTGAGACTAAATGATTTTATTAGCATATTTAGTAATTTTTTGTTTAGTGCTTTTTCTAAGTATGGCAGTAGATCACAAGAAAGATTTGATATCAAAACAGGTTTAATACAGTATTAATTTTGCAATCAAATAAATAGTTAATCTATTGACTTTTTTTTTAAAAAGTTCTGATATAATACATATTACAAATTTTTGAATTAGTATTACTTAAGTTAATCCGATGTTCCAATGTTAGAATAAAATAAGAATAGAATTTTGTATTTATAATTTGTGAATCATTTATGATAGCTAGTAAAGATTAATCAATTCTGGCTTATACTAAATAATTTGTAAATAAACAGATTGTCAAACCCAAAATTAGTTTTTATAAAATCTGCAAATTAAGTTTGTTAGTCTCTAAAGTATTTAATGCATAAAAATAAGTAAAGTACATGATTATTTTTAATACTTATCTGTCTATAATCCTTAATATCATATACCTACTCTTTTAATTATAAAAAATTTTATCTTTAAATATGTCTACTAATACAACACCTCAAAATATTTTATGTCTTAAAAACCTTGCTTTAAATATTCTTAAGAATGGTTCTCTAGAGGTTATTGCAAAAAGTGTTAAAATTCTAGAATTAGATCCATGCTCAAAGTATAAAGAAGAGCTTTTTTTGTACAAACTTAAAAAACTATTTATCATACTTATCTGTAGATATATATACTACTATAGTTGTCTTGAGAATTATATAAAAGATCTTTTACAATACTCTAAATGTGCAATAGAGATTAAACCTATTAATTCAGTCTGCTGATATACCAAATTAGAACAATGCAGATCACATCTTTTATAGTATTGATATGCCAATCAGAATATTCCAGATCATGGGAATTTTTGTATTATATAAAATACTGTAATAATACCAGTACCGCCGTAATGATAAAATCTGAAATATTAACGCTAAAATATAGTATGTATAATATATCAAGTTTTAGTTTTTATACTCTTGTCACTAATCTTGCTTAATTTATATTTTTATATTTATTTTTTTTTTATTTATGTTATTAATAAAATATTATTTAAAATAAGTCTCTAATTCTATGTATTAATATTGATTAGATATTTATTTAATTGAAATTCAAGTATTTAATTTATTTTTATATTTATAACAACCTCAGAAATTAGTTCGAATCCAATAAAAATTTTATTAAAATTTTTATTAAAAAGATAAAAAAAATAAAAAAGTATAAAAAAAAAAAATACAAAAAAAATTAAATTAACTATCATGCTGTTACGTCCCAAATCTAACTATTGTACTATGTCCTGAATTTAACTATTATGCTATATTCCAAGCTTTACTACTGTAGTGCACACTGAATCTAACTATTGTACTCTTCTCAAATCTAACTATCATGCTATGCCCTAAATCTAACTATTATGCTATGTCCTAAATTTAACTATCATATTAAGTTCTAACTACTATGCTACATCCTGAATCTATCATATTACGTCCCGAACTATCATTCTATGCCCAAATCTGACTATTGCGCTACGTCCTAAATCTAACTATTGTGCTATATTTCATTCTAACTATTATGCATGTCCTGTTCTAACTATCATAGCATGTCCTGTTCAAACTATTGTACTATGTCCCATTCTAACTATTGCACTATATTCTGTTATAACTATCATGCTATGTTTTATTATAACTATTATGTTATCCCGCTCTAACTATTGTATTACATTCTATCCTAACTATAGTGCTATGTCCTGTTCTAACTATAGTGCTACATCCTATTTTAACTATCATGCTATGTCCTATTCTAACTATTGTGCTATGTTTTATTCTAACTATAATGCTATATTCTATTCATACTATTGTGCTATGTTCTTTTCTAACTATCATGCTATGTTCCATTCTAACTATTATGCTATGTCCTGCTCTAACTATCATGCTATGATCTTTTTTATATAAACCTGTAGATAAGATTTCAGAAATTTAATAAACTATATATTACCTTAAAACCAATAAAGTATTGAATTAAAAGTTCAGCATATACTGTATACTTACCTGTCTTGACACAATGGGCTTTTATAGTGATCTTGCACTGAATTGAGACAGAAGCGTAGCTTCATATTTCATATTAGCTAAAAAAAAAGCTGGTTTTTGACATCCCATTTACTTTTAGCAAAACAGGTTTGTTGGAGGGATTAAATAGGATTAATGAAACTAGACGTTCTATACTACTTATTTGAAAACTTGCACTATCTAATAATCATTAAAAGAATTTTTTGTAAGTGCAGCCAGTACGACATACGTAATAGCCAATCAAATATGAGGATCGATGCATAGATTATTCTAGAGCTCAATTTCCTAATTAGGAATATCAGCGGACTGTAATTATGCATGTTATTCTGGACCTAATTTACAGAATTAGGGGCAAAGTACTTTAAACCCAATGCAAATTTCACCACAAATAACATATAGTCAAAGCCAAAATACGGTAACTCCAGATACATCTTTTATTTTTAACCCTACCTTACCATATAACTCAACATTGTATTCAAATTATGTAAACCTTACCAAAAACAAAAGCCTAAATCTAAAAAAAGATTATGTGAAGAAAGTGCAAAAAAAGAGCCTTCAAATCTAAAAAAAATTAATAAATGAATTATCTACTGAAAATCCGAATTCTGCAAGAAATAATATTTCTACACAATCAGTAATGATACCAACCACTGAAAATGATCCTGATCCAGTTAATTTTCTCAACTTATATAAAAAACTTATTAGTGCTGAAGATGATAATAGAAAATCGAACCAAGGAGTTATTAAAAGATATTATAATTTTGGATTAAATCTTATGAAATGCCTAGAGTACCATAAGAAATTTCACAAAAAGCAAGTTGCCAAAATTCTAGTAAATGATGAAGTTAGAAATAAAATTTCCAAAGAGGTTAGTGATGATGCACTTGGAAAGAAAACAGAACGAGCATGAAAAATTTACAAACTTTTTGATGCCATTGGTGAGGATAAAATGGTACGAGTTAGATCTTTTACAGCGTCTAAGTTATGCAAGTTTTCACTCAGGCCTAAATATTATCTATCGAGGTACTGTGCGAAAAAATAAATACAAATGTTCGGGACCTGGCCAGTGATACATGACGTCTATACTATTGTCTGTGGACTAATGTCTGCATGAAAAAATTTCACGCTCTGGGGCATCGATCATATACACATGACATCAATAGAAAAATATACAAAAGTGAACTGATTACGTATGTGAATCCTGATCACTAAGAGTTACACCAATCGCGTGCGGAAGATATATAATCAATATGTGAATTTTGTTCACAAAATAAAAATGTCTTTGCTCGGTCTCGCTGTAAGGTTTTCTCGCCCTATATTATGTACTCTCCAACCAAGAGTCTTTTTTCAATCTTCGCAGAAAAGGGCCAAACAAGTTGAGCCTGCGCATAAGTTCCCTGAGTATGCTTCTTCATTCAAGAAAGTTCATTTAGATCCACTGAGGGTGAGCATCAAACCAGCTCTAGCCGAGAATCTTGTAATACCTAAAGATGTTGAAGGTACGAACTACTTTACAATCCTCTTAACGAACTTAATGCTTACAATTTATATATAGTCTTAGATACTGACTTGGAAAAGTATGTTGTTCCTCACGTCGATAGCGATGTCCTTAGTAATGCAAAATTCGATGTTCTCAAATTTGGATGCATTTCGGATCCTGGAGTTCAAACGCTCATTACCAAATTACTGAAGTTGTGATGAATAGTTCTAAAAAGATAGGCGGAGACGAAACTCTTACTGACACACTTATGGATGACTTACTTCGTATCGCTAAGTTAAATGCTTTCCCCTTAATGATCAGGTGAGTAATCGTTGGTAAGCCTATTGTTATTGCGCTTTAATCGCTTAAATTGTTCTAAAGTTAGTATTCTTAAAATCCAGAAATAAACCGAGATACGAATTATATGTCAGGGATAATTGTGTAATAGCAAAACCTGAATTCTTAATTAAGTCGCAAGACAATGTTTTGGTTGCAGTAGAAGTCAGTATGTCGTTGTTTGTCTGAGATAAGTTCTTTCTTTTGTCACTCAAATAACTTTTTAAGTAGGATAAGCACCTGGATTTAGTCAGGCCAGGCAGTGGATACGGGGAACCACAACTTGCTATAGAAATTCTATCCAGCGGAAGTGAAAATTCACGTCCTTATTATGATGAAAAACTGGGTTACTTTAAAGATCAGATCGTATTCGCCATTCGTGTCATTTCGACATATGTCACTTTTTATAAAGCTGTGATCCCTGCTAAATATTGGAATGAGCTTGAAAATGGCTTTCCGGAAGAACAGTCAATTGAAATTCTAAGGTGGCCAGCTATAAATCTTAAAGATTCTGGTTTTGATCTTGCTGAGCCAGATGGAAGGAAAAGAGTTCTAACTTCATTAATCAACATCCGTCAATCTCTTTTGCAATCGATAAGAAATAACTAGTTATATTTTCATGATAATATCATGCACATTCAGACTAGTAAATATATCTCAGAGCATTTTAGATATGACATTGTGATATGATATCACTACCTTAGTAGCAATTCTTAGCCGTTATGAAGTTTTTTTGCATCTGTACTTCACATACATAAATATCATAAAGTTTGGCCCATAGGTCAGGCATTTATTTTTATATATCTATGGATGAGAAGTGTGTATAATGAATTGGAAAAAATAATAAAAATGTTTGATTGTGTCAATTCTTCTGCACAATTTTGATGAATCCAGGCTCTACCACCAAAAAACAGAATTTTGTTCACATGTATTTTCAAACATATAAGGTAAGTGGGGGCATTATGACGAATGTGGGTATTTTGACGAATTGAACATATTACAAGGAAAAAGATTTTTTTTCAAGTAAATCTAATTCCACTTAC
>CAJVPU010000862.1:0-15065 GCA_910591775.1 Dentiscutata heterogama | reverse complement strand
ACGTGTGGCTAGTTGTACCATTGTTATAACTGAAACTTAACTTCTAATAAAAAGTTATGGCCAAAGAGGTCACCTTTAACACCAAAAAAAAAATAAATAAATAAAAGAAGATAATAGAAATAAATACTTTTTTAAAATAAAAATTTTTATACTTTTAAGTTAAAATACCTCAACAACTATTAAATCAAAATTTAATAATTATTTTATTTTATTTTAATTTTAGATAATCACAGTATAATGGATTAAAGATTTTATTTTATTTTTTTATTTAACACTTATATAAATATATTAGATAAAAAATTGTATATTTTATTTGCAAAAATCAAACATTTCACTTTGCAAAAATTGTATACAGTATTTCATATTATAATAAATTATATATATATATAGTATATAGTTCATTATGTAATTTATCGTTTAAGATTAGCTTTAAGTTACGACAATTAAAGTTACGTCGCTGATTTAAAGTTATTACTTACGTAACTTGCTATAATTCTGCACAATGGTACCATGTGTATTTCAAAAAATTCATTGGAACGATTCTACTGCATCTAGGGATATGGTCCAAAAATCGAGTCTTTATTAAAGTTCGTTCTCAAATCAGACTTGGGACTTCGACTTGCATCTGCGTGTGTATCTAATATATTTGGATATGTGTATTTTGGCATGCATACACATTTATTCTAAATATACTAGATGCACATGTAAGTGCAAATCGAAGTCTCAAGTATAACTTGGGACTGAACTTTAATGAATGCTCGATTTTAGAGTCGAGTCAGGACCGGACTGGACTTTTTACATCTCTAACTGCATCACTAGTCCAAATAAGTCCTTAGACAGTTTTGGGGCTCGACCCGAAAAAACTATTTAACATCCTAACATCCTAAACTTAACATCCTTTTATCCTTGCGTGGGAATCTCTCAGTTGTAAAATCCAAGAGATATTTTTCCATTATTATTATTATTATTATTATTTTAGTAATTCAACAAAAAAATTTGGATACAGAATTCAGGAACCAAAGACAATAACATATGTCTTCACGATTTGAAAATTCAATTGAAAATATTTTTTCAGAAATAGAGAATCTGATTAGACATGATGAAATTCAAAACAAATCCAACATTGAGGAAAAGTTTAAAAAAGCAAAGTCATTAATTGACGAATTAGAGGAAGATGATGAGAAACAATATGGATTTTATAGACATAAGTTTCATGTAAAATATGCTAGTTATTTAAGAATTGTAGGTGAAACGGAGCGTGCTAATAAGCAAGAAAACCTAGCGAAAAAATATGAACAGTTTGTAGAAAATTCCGAAAATGAAACAGAAACAGAACCAATATTACTTACGGATTCTAGTAAAGTATTCAATCCTAAAGAAGAATGCATGCAGGAAGCTGAGGAACAACTAGAAAAGCTTGAAAAAAGCTTGAAAAAAAAGGATTTCGAAGCAATTCAAGAAGAATTTAAACGGTTTTACGAGATACCCAAAACCTTTGAAAGCTATAAAAAAGTCATTGATTGTGAGACTTCATTGCATAAAATTGTGGATATGATTATTGACATAGTACAAATTGTTCAGACTTCAAATGTAATCTCATTCATCAAGCCAAATATATTAACTGCTGCTGGTATTGTCGCTGGTATTGGCGTTGATATTGATGCTGGTATTGGCGCTCGTGTTATCACAAATAACGTAGGATCAATTCATGCGATTACATTTTCAGATGAAATAGATTATTCAAAAGCCAATGTGGAAGAATTGTTTACTTCTTTGAATCATTTAAAAGTATTAGGCAGTGAAGTTGCATATCACAAAAGAATATTCTTTATGCGATATACTTTAAATTCTTCTGATAAAATAAAAGTCTTGTTCGACGGTGTTAGTTTGGTGAGAAGAGAAATCAATAAACGTTTCAGAGAACTTGCTATGTATTTTCATTCTGATAAAACGAGTCATCCTAATACTCCGATTTGGCTTCGAAATGAACATAAAAATCTGGGTGATGAATTATTTGAGTTTATTTCAGAGTCTAAACAACGCTTGTTGATTGAGTTGGAAAAGGTTTCTCATGAAGAAAAAGCACATAAATTTTGGGAAATTGCGGTCGATTATCGTAATGCAGCTAAAGAACAATGGGATAAATTAAAGGTATTAAGCCAGGAAGAAATCAAGAAATATTCTTCTAAAGATTTAGAACGTCTTAGCGTAACTAATGGAAACTTAGCATACGAAGAATATCGAGCGTCTTGTGAACTTGTAGATAAAACTGATCTGAAAAAGCAAATAAAATTACGAAAAAATATGGCATTATGCTTATATCTTACCAATCAATTATTAGAAGCCCAATTATATGCTTTATCAGCAATTCGTTTATTATTAAAAGACCCAACGATCACTCAGCAGGATTATATGGAGGCAAAACAAATATTCGATAAAATTAGAGATAATAATTCTATTAAAAAAACAAATGACAACGCATTCGATTTAGTAAGATCAAACCAGAGAATTTATGTTTTCGATGTAGCGTCTATTCGGCATACAACCAGAAATGACATAGAAAAAATAATTACTGAATTAATGCTCAAGCCAGACTATCGTTTGGTTCAATGTCAAGTATTTGGAGATACTCTTTCTACTATATATTTTCTGATCAATTTATTAATCAATCCATTTTATTTACTGGAACGAAATGCCCGTAAAAAATATAATAAAATTATAACTGATGCACTAAATGCTCATTGTAATGAAAACTATCAGGAATTTCTCGAGATACTTTCAATGGAATATAAAACAGGTGTCAGTATTTTAAAACTTAAGGAACGTGAAGATACCATCGTTCCTAAAGATATAATAGATAAGCTTAGAAATCTTGGTGTCAGGCCAGATGCCATTGCTTATCTATTAATTTTGCTTGGTGGGGTCTTAACTAGTGGGAGAATAAAAATTAAAGGAAAAAATGTAAATAATTTAAAGTCTTATGCAAATGATCTTTTTTATGGAGCATTGAGCGAAAAACTTGTAGCAGACGCCAAAAAGTTAGATGATAGAATTCATAAATTGCGAAAAGGCAATTCTAGTAAAGAATCTATTTCTAAAGAAGACGATTGTGATGCTCAAGAAATGCCGTTTGCATCAAGGTTGGAAGAAATACGTAACATTGCAAGAATCAATATTTCAATTCTTAATATCTTAAGTGATCCGAAACAAGCTATCGAAATTGTTAAAGAAATCCGGGAATCAATAAATCGTAATTATCAGTTTGTTAGTACTGTTAGCACGCGCTTAGAAACCTTAGAAGATTATTTCTGGATCATTGGCGGTGAGGAAATATCTGAATTTTTCGAGGGATCGACGGAATTATTTCAATTCAAAGGTGGAGACAATAAATTTATTTGTTATTTGAACGAACAATTGCGACAGACATCATCTACGCAAGAAAAAATCAATATAAATAATGAATTAATAACTTATTATGAACAATTAGCCGAAAAAAATGACAAAATTAACAAACTAGATAGCTTACGTAATTGGCAAAATGCTCAAAAATGCTATGAAAAAGCACGTGGAATGGATCCTAAAAATTTGGCATTTGCTCTTGGATATACCAAATGTTTATTAAAATTGTCTAAATTCACCCAGATTATTGAACTTTCTAATGTGATTCCTTTCTTAGCATCATCATCGGAATATTGGCGCTTTCTTAGTATTGCTTATTATAAACGAGCTGACTACAAAATGGCTAATGGATGCTGTATCGAGGCGTTGAGACTAGATTCAGAAAATAAATTAGCTGACAAGCAAAGAAAATATCTCAAAAAACTAGAAAAAGGAAATCTGAATGATCGTCTTACTAATAATTATGAAAAAAAGGTCATAGATTACGAACCAGAATATTTCAAAAATTCTAAAAGTAATGAGAATCTTGTTTACAATATCCTTTCGATTGATGGTGGAGGTATACGCGACATATTACCTGCATTATGGCTCAGCGAAATAGAATATCGTACACACAGGCCTATTTCTCATTTGTTCAATATGATAGCTGGAACATCGACTGGTGGTATCATTGCTGCTGGACTATCGGCCCCGGTATTGCACGATAAAAGTTATTCAAATATACAATCAGTATTTTCTGCTTCAGAATTATTGGATTTTTACCGAAATCACACGATGAAATTATTTACTGTTGACGAAAATTGGAATTATTTCACTTCTTTCCTTTCATCAACAAAGTATACATATACAAACAGTGGTCGTTCTATCCTGTTTAAAGAATATTTTAACCAAACAAAATTGCACCAGTCACTCACCGAATTGGTCATCCCTGCAACGAATGAAGTAACACCATATTTATTTACGCGTTACGATGCTTGTAATGATGAATTAAAAAATGATACTTTTGTTGATACCTTAATGGCTACGACAGCTATACCCACTTTTTTTCCACCCTACGAGATAAAGAATAAAGGTATTTTCCTTGACGGTGGTGTACATATCAATAATCCAGCAATGACAGCTTACCATGAAGCTATTCGATATAACGTAGATATCAAAAAAGTTTTTATGCTTTCTTTAGGTACTGGGAGTTATATACCAAACCCTTCGAAGCCCGATCTTTATCGTGAAAAGCTTTTTTGGCCACGAAATAGCTACAAAATATCTGAAGATGAAAACGAAATTGATCGTCAAATGTATCATTTGTTGGGAAATTGCTATCAGAGATGGCAGGTCTGGCTTGAAGAACCGATAGGATTAGACTATTGTAAAACGATTCCATATCTCTTAGAGATAGGTAATCAGTATTTAGAGGAGTTGGATGACTCTGATGAAAATCCCATTAATAAGTTAGTAGAATCTTTTGAAAAATAAGAATTTTTTACTATAGTACTGTACTAGCGCTAAGATTTATCTAAGATTACGGAAAATGAAGTATTATGGTTTGACGATCAAATTCGAATAATTTTATATCAATAGATTTCTCTCAATGAGAGTCTGATAGCACAAATCCGATCACTTTGTCAAAATATCACTGTCAGCATTATATACTTTGAATTTTTTTAAAAAAATTATATCAACTATAACCTCATATTTTAAAAAACAAACCAATTTGACCCGTCAATTAAACCAAAAATGTATTTATTTTTTAATACCATGAAATTAGTGACCTTGCCTATGTTGATTTTAACAGGCCACACTTAATGTCTTACATTTTCATCGAGGCAGACTCAAATATCAGTGATATCATCTAAAGGGTTACAAATAAAAAAACTCATACGATTATTCTTTTTTATTGAAATAATGAAAAAAAAAAAATCTAAAAGCTCAGTGGGAGTTCATAACACCGTATTACAGTTTATGCTTTATTACGCTAGATAAAAAGAAAAATAACCTTAATACTAATTAAACTATTCTATCACTTCTTGGTGATCTATATCCATTATTTGAATACTAATAGAGTATGCAAGAAAGTAAGGTTCAATATATATACAAAGAGAACAACTTTTGTAATGAATTATCATAAAAAATTGTTCAATTGATTTGAAAAAGAACCGACCATCTAAGTCGAAATTAGCCTCTGCCAATTTTCTCGTTATTGAGCGGGACCGTCTGAGGTTGACCAACAGCCCAAAAGAGATAATTCATTTGTTCCACATACTTTTCAACTTTACCAAGATGTTTAAACTTCTCATATGGTAAATTCACGAGTTTGAAAGCATTGTCAATGGGAGGGTCATCGTATCCATCATAGACCACACCAAACGGAAGGCCAGATATAAGGATAGGATCGATCTTGTTACTTAGGTTTGGTGGTTTTATGGACATTTTAGAAACGCTTTCTCATCAATTTAAATGAAAAATTAACGTTAAACGTGAGAATGAAGACTATATATATATGTATTACAAAAATGCACAATCCATGTGCTAGGCACCTTATGTCAATCAAAGTGTGATTATTGACCAATAAAATCAATCAAAAAAATTCAATACGCGAGTAGTAGTAATTCAGAGACGCGTTTTAATCCTTAGCTCCTATGATTGAAAAATACTACAGTATAATATTAATTCATAATTTACTTGTAGTTGATCGTCTTTTGGTTAGAACTTATATATCGGGTAAAGTTATTTTAACTATAACAACAAATAGTTGGAGTTATTAATAACTTTTTACGGTGATTTTTTTATTAGTGAAACGTTACGTTCTCAAAAGGTACATTAACATTAACCAATAAATACGAAGTCCTTTCTTTATAAACTCCTAAAAGGAAATAGCCAATTATAGAGCGCAGATTTTAATCCGCCCGGCATGGAATCCAAACAATGCAAAACGAAAAAGAAAATACGAAAAGAAATGAAAGTTACAATAGTGTGTGATAATTTGTTTCTATAATCTCTAATCCTAACGTCCTAATCCTAAGTTATATCTTTACATATTTTATTTATTTTTATACAAAGTTTCCCAGATATCCAGCGTTATATACTGTACTTGTTGACAAAACCGTATAATAAAAAATCGTCATAAATCCCAAATCCCAGATTACAAATAATATGGAGTTTTTGCTTTGAAAATGATCGTACGGGATATAATAATTACTATATTCCATAAGGTCATTTTCAAGTCAAAACCCCATTTAACGTTGAAGATTTTAAAATGTTATTTCTGAAAAATTTGACATTTATCTCATCCAAAACAACACCTTGTTAATAAGAGCAAATAAAGCTATTCAGTTTCTTAGAATAATAATAATAATAATAATAATAATAATAATAATAATAAATTATTATTATTAATCATGCATCTTGTAGATTGCGTCACTACCGGTACCTTGTAAAAATTCATTCAAAAAAGATGGAATGACCCCGAGCAGAAAATTATCGGCTAGCTCTGTTACCAACAACCAGTTCAATAGTAAGAATAAATACATAGCTTAATTCTTCTAGTAGAGACGATAGCTCTATTACGTAAAATTAGGAATAAAAATCAATTAGAAACAATTTATTCGTTTTGTAAGTACGAACAGTGTACAAACTTATTCGAAATCAATAATTTAATATTTAAAACTAGCTTAGTCCGTAAACACTATTATAAAATTCATAATTATAAACAGAATTATCATAATTTTAGTGAAATTATTCGATAATATGGAGAGTTTGATATATATATATTAGTCATAATAGATAGTGATTTATTTCTTTTTATTTGCAACGTGTATATGTACAATTCAGAAATTAAAATGACAATACGATTCAACCCATTAAGAATAAACACTAGCTTCGTGAAGAGCGCGTAAACCACCAACTGCAATAAATTTGACGCGTAAATATGTTTCGCCGATCGGGCTAGCATAGCACGGATTTTTACGGGCATTACGGAAAATTTTGAGTGAACTCCGTCTGATCAACATTAAAAATTCCTCAAATATGTACAATGACCAAAGTTATGACGTTCTGCGTCACCTAAGTTACTTTGATTCCGGAGTCGATTATATGACACATATTATCGTTATAACATATTTATTCTTTATGAAACAAACAATGTGAATAAATTCACTACGTCTTAAAAAAGGCTGTATTTGTGGCGCAGTACAAATATAATGAACTACATGGTCTGTATAGTTAGTTTATTTCTTATAACAATAAGTACCGGTACGTCAATTACTGAAGTCTACCCATGTGAGAAATTTCCAAAAACGGCAATATAAACTATTCACGCAGCAATACGAAAAAAAACAATATAAATGCGATTATTTTCTGTTAAAAAAATTTTTTTCAGTTCTTTATCTATCTTTTATTTTCAAGACCTCGGAAAGCTTTATAACTACCGCGTCTTGTCATGACTTCTTACGGTTCTGCTACTTGTATTAATGAAGTTTCTTTACAACCTTTAGATAATCTGTCAATGGTTGCTTTACCTGACCCTAATTTATTCTTTGCTCTATTTTTACCCAACTATGGTATTCCATGTACTGATTTATCCTCACCGACTTTTCAAAGTCATGATCTAATATTACAACTTGAAACGGCTGAAAGTTCTTTACCATATTCACCAACTTGGTTACCAGAGCCTTTTCCTCTCGTAGAATCTCATCAAGTTTATTTTTCTCAACAAGATCATATTTGTAACATGATTTGGGTTGGATCAATTCCTTTATCCTTGATGAAAAACGACTGGTCATTACCGCTTCCTCCTTTTGAATATCCACCATGTAACGGTCATCCTTCTGTCTTTGTGGAATTTATCGATCTTCTTTGCCTTGAGAATGTTCATAGTTATATCGCTATGCACAGAACTGTTCCTTTCTTGGGTGCAACTCCTGAAGAATTACGTGTAGCAATCATTTTTTATTTGACAGCTTTACTTCCTCAGGAGGTTTTTCAATTTTATAAATGGCCTGCTCATGGATTTGAACACCTAACCAAGATTTATGCTGAATTACCTTTCGAGTTTTTAAAACTTGCATTAGAAGCACAAACATTTCCTTTTGCTGCTCCAATTGATCGTTTTCAATTTGCCAAGAAAGTATTAAAACTTAGGAAATCAAATGCTAAATTATATGGCTGTGGAAATATGAACTCTTCAGTTCGTGATGTTTTATGTGAGACTGTTTATTTAGCATTTGGTGATGATTTAAGTAGATCTGGAATTATAGTCGCCACTAGTTCTCCTTTAAAGAAAGTTTCCAATGAACATTCTCCGTCAAAGATGGTTTAAAGGGTATTTATCATTATTAATTACCTCGCGATGAGTCGTTGTGTAATTTATTACGAAAAGAATATAATTTCAAATAATAATAATAATAATCAAATTTTAATATCTAATAAAATTTCTTTTATTTTCAACTAGTCACGTATATTTTATCTGATTTAGATTCGTATAACGGATAGTGAAATCTTTCGGATTTTGTTACTTTTGTCTAGGGGGGCACTATCATTGATGAATCTTTCTTCTTATAGGTTTATATTTGTTTTACTTTTCTAATTTTTTTTTCACTATTCTTTCTAATATAATTTAGTAATAATAATAGTCTGAAAAAAAAGATAGTTTTTTTTTCCTTGTAAATATCAGATAAGAAAGTACACATAACAATAATCGCTTGTATATATCTAAAAATATATAGATGAATCAGATGAACTTTATCAAAATTGTCAATCACATTGTTAAAAAAAACATTTTATAAGAGAAATACAAAAAAAAAAAAAAAAAAAAGGTTTAAAAGAGTAATAGATCAAATATATTTTATCTTTTTTCTTGTATGATATTTTATTTAAGCGTGGTTACTATTACATTATTAAACACGATTATTAATTAATTTATTTGCACACATGATATATACAATGATTAAGCTTTCTTTTTTATGAAATTTATGAATTACAAATAAAGATTTTTAATGGTTTTTATAAACCGATTGATATCAAATTAATATTTTCACGTGTCATGCAATTACCATTTTGATGTTTATTTTAAATCAAAAGTGGTTCTATTAACGTTCATATATAAGTGTCGTGATGAAAAATTTTTTTATTTTTCTTAATGCTACTCATTTATGATATTTACGATGTCAAATTTTAAAATCATCAAATTTATATAAAAGAAACAGAATAGTATGCTTATCTTTATTTTATTTATTAAGTTTGATTAGGAGAAAAGACGTTTAAATTTACAAATCTCCACACTAATTATTAAATATACAAATTTTTTTTGCTTATTTTTTTTTTTTGTAATTTTTTTGTCTAAAAATTTCTTATAGCTATACTAAAAAAAAAAAAAAAAAAAATGATCCCGTATTTTCCGTCCGCTTTTTCTTTTATTATTATCAATACAAAAAAAACCAACCATTATTATATATATTTTATAGGCCTACCCACCTTTGTGGCCTTTTCACACTTTTTGTCGCGTCCGATGTAACTTTTTCTAAGTCAACCACGACAGAATGATGAGTACTTACATCTATAGAAAAAATTGAAATTAATGTCACTAATATCGCATCAACTGTGCCATCCCCTTAATGCCCCTTAAATTTATTAATATAGATTAATATAGCAAACCCCCCAAGAATTTGTTAATGACCGCATTCATCACCACTGCTAATTGTAGCGTCACTATCTACATCAGCTGCACTAGATGCTGTACCTGATATATGATTATTATTGTACCAAGACCACGGTTTATACCATGTTTGATTTGTTTCGTTTCTAATTGGAGATGATAGACTTGTTAAGACATTATCTTCATCATCTCCTTCATCGGATGAAGAAAATGTAGGAGAACATGAAGATGAAGAGGATCGACGAGAAAAACATCTTCGATAATCATCATCTTCGGTATCATCGTCTGTAGTGTCCATTTCATTTCCTGCATCTATTTAAAAATTTAGTTACAATCAAAAAAATCATGCAAATATAATATGATATATACGTAAATATATATACACATTACTCTGGTTATACCGACATCTGGATATAACGACATCATAGTAAAATCTGTCTATACCGACAATTTTTTTAAAAAATTTAATATAAAATGTCGGTATAACTCACTGTATCGACATATTGAATTTTTTTACTAATGACTCAAAAATGTCGATATAGACAGAGTGACGTGTATATATATATATATATATACATACCCCAGTTAAATGTACCGGTAAACATTACTTCATCTTCATCTTGTTCTTCGTCTGAATTTTCTGGTGACGATGAACTTGAACCAGTATCATCCATTACTTCTTCAGCGGTTGTTGAATCTTCTGAATATATGTTTCTTAAACGAAATGAGGCAGATTTATGTCGACATAGAGTATTTGTGAATTCACTTTCTGAATCAGATTGTGAACCATAACGCGTTCGGCTATGTTGACTTGATAACGTTGAGTGTTGTGTAGAATGTTGAGGTGAATTAAATATATTTTGAGAAGGGGAATTACTAAAGCTGAGCCTATTATTTGAATTATTATAAAATGTCCCATCATTTCGAACATTGGACGATGAATCCAGTGAACTTTGATTAAATTGTTCATAATTTCTGGATGTTTCATTACATATATTATCATTATGATATCTAGAAAATTCATTTATATTTGATTTAATATTACGGGAATCATCGTTTCGGTATCTTGAAGAATCAGTGGTTTCCGATATTTGTAAGTCATCCAGATAGCTAACAGGACGATTACGGTCCATTCTAGATTGATCAAATTGTCAGAATCAGTAGTAAGTTATAAAATAAAAGGAGTTATCCTTATATCTTTTATATATTATTATATATCTTTTATATATCTTTTATATATATCATACCTATTTGATGATTCTCCAACTTCATTATCTTTAATAGAATTAAGATTATTGCTACTTCGAGAGTACAAATCGTCGCGATCTCTATCAGAATAATAAGTATTATAATTAATTCTAGTAGAATTAATAGGATCTGAACGTTGACGTGATATTGATGGAGACCTTGAACGCCTTTCTCGTATATGACGTTCTTGTGATGACCTATTTCCTTGATTGTCACGTTCATTATCACGAGATACCGATGAATCCTCAATCCGACTATTACTTGCATGCATTACAAGGCGAGCACGTCTTCCAGAAGCAGAATTTTCACTGGAATCACTACTGAAATGTGAACGAAGTCTATCATCATTGTTTATAGAATCATTTTGGCCATAATCATCATCGGAAGAGTTTGAATCATCATCACTATCAGACTCTGAATTATTGTAATGATCACCACCATTTGTAATTTCGTATACAATACGATCCGAATCCGAGAAATCGCTGTTCTCATCACTAAAATAAAGAATCAACTTATTAAACTCAAGAATCAAATAAATAGTTTTTAATTTCAAAATTATTAAAAAAAAAAAAAAAAAAGAAAGCATACTCGTCATCCAAATAATCATCTTCAGCTCCAGTGTCATCACGAAATGGATGTCCAAGGTTCAACCTCCCACCAAAAATCGAATTGACAACTTGCAGTACACCTTAGTCAATTGAAAAGGTATCAAGAAATGGGTTTTAACTTAGGTGAAGAATTTTGTAACGAAAATAATACCTCGTTGAAAATTAGCAAAATCTAATTCTCCAGGATGTGACATATCATTATGATCGTTTAGATTCTGTGGAGTTGGAGGACCATTTGGTGGATATTCCCAAGTTCGTGGTTGCTTTGCGTAACTTTCGACTTCTAGCCGACAATAAGGACATTTAAAATCACCTATAATCGGGAAAAAAATACAATCAAATATATATATATATATATACATATAATATATAAATAAAAAAGGAATATAATGTTTTACCTGAATGATTGAAATGGGAACTGAATAATTTTACAAGAATTTAATAAAGATAATAACAGCCAGTAAGCTAAAAATATAGTAAGTATAGAGTAAGAGTATATACCCCAGACAATTTAGATGGTATATATGTCCACATGACAATCGAACTTGAGCTTGCTTCGGCTCAACTTGTTCAATACATATTGCACAATCAATGGCTTCACCATCGGCATAGTGATACATTTTTTCCGGTGGGCGCTCAAAATTGCGTTGTGTAGATGAACGATTATTACTAGAAAGAAAAAAGTATAAAAATTTAACAACAGTGTATAATTTCAACTGATTTAAGGTATCAAAAAAAGATAGAGTTGATGATCGTCATAAAACATACTTTTGTTCTGTGACATTTGAGTGACCCTCCGTTGTTCCAGGATCTTTAATTAGTCTAATCATTTGTACAGTGCGATCTATCAATGGAACAAATTCTCTCCTGCCTTCTGCTTCGTATATTATCCGTTTATTATTGAGATAACCTTCAATTTCCTTTATGTAGGAATTAACTGTAGTATTGTGAGCGGAATCCATGCCTTTTATATTTCTGTAAATGTGGTATATAAAGTATTATAAAACAGATTATTGAGACGATAGAATAGGTATGAATGCAAACGATGATAATGAAAAGAATGATAAAATAAAAATTCTTACACTTGTTGTAACTGATGAAATATCAGAAATTATTACCAATCTGATTAGATTTTTGATTATTTTTTTTTTTTTTCACAAGATAAAAATGAGTGTTTTTTTTTATTTTTTTTAAAAAAAAAATTCTTTAAAAATGATTTAATAGGTCAAAGAGTGGATAATGAAAATTTTATTAAATGAGCCTAACTTCTCGTAACTAATTTTTGTTCAGACGGTTATTATGATAAAACGTCAGTACAGGAAATTGAAAACGAAGCGGCAGTTTACCGAAGAAAAGAAAGGAATAGTTTTTTTTTTGTTTATTTGTATTAGTATACAAAAAAAAAAAAAAAAAAAAAAAAAAAAATTGGCTTTGTTACGTACTATCAGGAGAAAGTACAAATGATATTACCTAATGCAGTGATCCGCGCTAAATAATTACAATAATGGAATCTCTGCCCCACATGTGATGTTTCAAATGTGACTGTAACATTCCTGTAACACGTCATTACAGCATTAAAATAAAACGTGACGTGTCTAGATTTCCAATCACATAATTTAAATCGTTAGAAAAACATCGATTACATATCGATTTAAGTAAATTTATTTCTAAATTAAAAAAAAAATATATATAAGACATATTTGAAGGCGTAATAAATCAATACGTATAATATAGGATTGTAAAGAACAATGTGTTTTGCAGAATTTTACATGAAATTCTGCAATAGAGTACGACTTTTAACGTAACGGTAATTATCAAATACGCATGTAACTACAAAAGGAAATTAATGAGATTCTCGCAGTTTCGTAAAAAAAGTGATAAAATTTGACGAGAAGATTCTATGTTAATTTACTTCAATTGCTATTAATGTTAATGTTAAGCAATGCCATGTGCTAAAAGATTGTCAAAATACATAATCCAAGCTCACATTACGTAGCATACATAGATACTTTTTAACATGTACAATCAATAACCTCACATTGTCATAACATTATAATTAAAAGGTCGTAGAAAAAAAAATAAACCTTATTCTTCGAAGAATCGAGTAAACACTTTTGAAACTTTGTTATACAGTTTTCTTAAATTTTCAAATAAGGACCTACGAATATGTATAAAAATGTACACTAATTTTGGATGTGTTTCATTATTTTCTCGGTTTGGATAAAATCATTCTTAGAATTTTCATGCACAGTAATTCAAACCAATGGAAGAGTTTGTAGAAGATCAATAGATTCGAAAATACAAATATGTCAAATTATGGAATATCCGAAGTTCATACATACATACGTACGCACGCATACGTAAACACTGAAAAAATTCCACCAAAATTAGTTATTTCAGAAAGTGAGGTTACACCAAAGAAAAATACGTTTTCACGAATTACTGAATTACTGTATATAAACTATCAAAAAAAAAATAAAAGTCCATCATATGATAATCTGGTATTCATTTACTACTTTTAGTGTTATCAATAATGGTGGAATCCGATAATCAACTTATTACTTCTTTAATCAACGGAATGAATAACCGAAAGGCTGGAATGGCTATACAAAACTAAATGTAGCGATATAGATTCCAGAGAGAACTTCTAATTACACTTGTCACGTGATAACAATATGACGTATCAGAATGTACGTATGTTCGTGCGCGCGTATTTAACCGATTTCTTTTCTTTTTTTTTTTTTGCAATCGGAGCAAATCCGATTCTTTACAAGATTGGTCCTCGCATTTTTTAAATACCGTAATTTGACGTTAAATGATTTCATGATACATAATTGTGTAATTCTCAAACCTTAATTCTTAATATGAATGATTTTCCTCTTGGTCATCATTCGTGCATCCATATCTCCAATAATGACATCCTCGCTTATATATTCGAATACTTTGCAGTTTTGAATAAGAAAAGGCAAATTGTAAATCTTGGATAATGTCAAAATTCTATTCCGATATTATGGAGAACTGACATTTGAGAAAGTCTTACAAATGGATTTAATTATATAACGCTTATCCAGCCCGCTTACCACAGATTCCTTCGATTTACTTACCCAAGCATCTGACTGATATTACTTCTTGGATCTCCTTATGCTCCTGCTCCTGTCTTT